>CM052439.1:3431809-3454023 GCA_028533085.1 Varecia variegata
TAAGTTCTAATTGGAATATTCTAGAGCAGGTAAAAAAGAACCAGAGCAACATGTAACAATTTTTCTTTTCATTCAAACTGCAGAAGGACCTCTCCAGCATGTCACCACTGTAGGTTCTGACCTCTCAAACAGACAGAATGCCATGTATTGCCTAAGGACACATACTCAAGTCATCTCGATGGGAAAGACACAAGCCATCTTCACCAGGATTGAGGAGGCAGTACCGGGCCACCCACTCACCTGCGTTTCCCTTCATAAACATCACACACACACAACATACAGATGAAGCAAATATGGTCAAATGTTAAATCAGCGAGAAATGACATTCATCATGGTCTTCTCTCTGATTTTTAGTATTTGAACCATTTTACACATTCAACAATTAAGATAAAAGGTTCCTTCGGCAGTAAGAAGTTTCCATTCAGCAAAGCATCACTTGGGACGGTGGGTGCAGAGCTGACACTTGGCCATCAGCTCGCCTGGATCCCATCTGGGAGCAGGCTGGCTGCTTTCAGGCGTCCTTCTGTTAGTAATTAGCAGTCATGGGTCCCCCAAGACCACTTACAGGCACACTTGGTGTGATCTAACTTATCCATGAGACAGCTCAGATTGAAATCATCTTTAAAACGGAAACAAAAGTATTCCTCTTGGGCACTATACCTTATTAAATATCATCTTTTGTTACATTACAAAGACTAAGTGTTGTATAGTGAAAAAAGTTACAAAATTCAAAAAAAAACTGACATGGAAACTAATGGCACGGGGTGGCTGAAAGCAAAAATGTGTCATTCATTCTGAGAAAACGTCTAAAATGAGGGGAGGAGTCAAGATTTAAAAGTCAAGAAATGCATCGCAATTTCATCACAGGCCTGTGGCCGGCACCCTAACCTTCCACTCACTCCCAGCCTGGCTCCAGGGCCCCGGCACAGGCAGCTGGCACGGAGCCGGTGGCGCAGGGAGAACAGAGGAACGAGCAAGGAGCAGAGGCAAACGTACTGCACCAAACGGCTCGTGTCATCCTGAAACCCTGAAGCAGCAAATCTCGGAGCCACCGCCTGCAGAACAAGCAAAGTCTAATAACCCACCATTTCCAAATTAACTAATTTTCCATTCCCAAAATATGTTCTGCTAATGTTGACACGAGGAAGCAAAGCAAACCCGGATCTGCAGGCTGACGCCCATGGATTCCGTTGTTGTGCTCAACACGCTGCCATCTCCACGCAAGAGGTCAGCCTGCAGAACGTGCGCGAATGCCCAAAGCAGTCCATCCGCTCGGATGCATCGTTTCTGCAGCTGCGCTGAAAGTTCCAAAGGAAAGGCTCATTTATTTTAAAATATCAGAGCTGTGGCAGCCTGGGGAACATCAGGCAATCAACAGGAAAACGGGCTGCAAGGAAGACATTTGTTACCCCCAAAAAGGATGTCCACGTTGGCTTCTAAACTCTTCTACTTTTCAACCCCTGAGTATACTCAAATCCAGGGATGGTCACTGCTGTTGACACTCTATTTATTCCGCTCCCACTTCCCTCTGGATGCAGGTGGGAAGGGCTTGGAGCAAGGGTCCCAGGCCACCATGACTTTATGCATTCCATGGTCCTACATCCCATCCTCTTCCTTGAAGCAATGCCGACTGCAAGAAGAAGAGACTAGAAACACCACAACTGACTTCCTACGATGACTGTGCAGGAAGCAACATGTGACATTCTCTGAAATCTCACTGTGTGACAGGGTCTGGGGTAAATGGCTTCATGCTAAGAACAGAGTCTGGCACACGTGAGTGCTCAACAAACACTGGCTACTGTGTCCAAACCATCCATGAGACCTAGCTGAGTGTCCACAGTGCCTGCTGGAGGTCTGCTGTCCCAGCAGTCTGCTGGGCTGCTGTCCCAACTTTACAGGTCAGGTTTTCAAAGCTGACATTGGCTAAGGGGTCAAAGTTGACTTCATCAGTTCACGAATAGGAACAACTGGGCCACGGGAGTTCAGTGAAAGCAAGCACAGCAAGAGCCAACACTGTCTCCCCAACAACTCTCTTTAGATCCCACAACCCTGGCTCTGCAGAACGAGTCCAGGCACAAGCTCTAGAGCCATTCAGCACTCAGCAGAGCAGGCATACAGCTCTGAGGAGAGAACCCATCGTGAGGCTAAGGGAGCTCTGAAGGAACAGGGTGCTACAGACCACTGGCTGGCCAGAGACTATCCAAGATATAGTAACTAATTAGAGCTCACCCCAGGGCCTGCTGACCATCTGTACCTCTGTGAACACTCCATAAAGGCAGCATGAGAGCTGGTGTGATGCTGGCCACTCCTAGGAAGCAAAAGACGATAAATTTCTTTCCCAAAATTGTGAAGAGCATGAAGAACATCAGATTTTAACCTAAACTTCTTTAAATCTAATTTGTATAGCCAAAAAAGAAAAGTTTAATCATTTTGGATGGCTTTCTGTCTACATGTAACCTATCCACAACACAACACGGAAAGGTTAAAGCATCCTAAAGTGCTGAGTATGATTTTATGCTGGACAGTATCAAGCTGCCCACTGGCTAGCGATGTGTGAATCCCACTCCACCCGCTGTAGGAAAAGGAACAAGGTCTGTAAGAGGCAATGATAGGAAAAGTCCACGAGGTGGGCTGGTCAGCGCAGCTCTCCTCTCAGACTGCACCCTTGTGCCAGCCTCCCCTAACCACAGAAAGCAGGGGTGTGTCAGTCACAGTGCTCCCTCCTGTTAGACCACAAGCTAACGACAGCTGTGGCTCTTCCATCATCAAATCCTTGGGTCATAAACCCAGGGCAGAGAGCAGGCATCCAACTTCCAACACAAGAACCAGCGATGGACACGGGCAATGACTCCCCCTTGTGCTGGAGAGAATGGAAGGGTCGCTGACATCCAGTTTCAGAGAAGCCCCCAAATGCACGATGGTCAGGGACCACCAGGGTCAGCCCAGCCAGTAGCCAGAGAAGCCAGACCAGAGGCATGAGAGGGTCCCTGAGGGTTCAGGTGGGATCCCTGGACTCAAACATTCTCATTACAGACTCGTAAGAATATCAACCGCCCAAAATAACATCGATGACACAACGTGACAGGAGCAGAGGCTCGGCTCCCCCGGCATTGTCCAAGCAGCTGACGCTGTTCCACACACTTCATTTAATCCTCCCAGCCACCTGGCAGGTAGGGCTGTTAGCAGACCCATTGTATCGAAACAGATGAGGAAACTGAGGTGCAAAGAAAATCAGTGGCTTTCCAAGGTCGCCCAGCCAATGCAGCAGTGGAGTCAAGACTCAAACGGAGCCCACTGGCTCCAGAACTCACACCCGACCCTGGACCTGGCCACCTCTCCATCGGTGGTGAGGTGGCTACCAACAACTTGTCGCAATCAAAGCTGAAGAGCTAAAGTTTGGGAGTCATTCACGATGACTAAAAGGAAACCAGAGCAAATTCAAGGTCACTGGTCACCTGTATGCCTAACCAACACTCACAGACCTGCTGTGGCGGCCCCTAGTCTGGGTGCTGGGGACGAGAACAGCCCTCAGAGGTCCTACCCCATCCCATGCTGGGGAGAGAGCAACAAGCCAGGTAAGTGCGATGGAGAAAGAGGAAGCAGGTAAGGAGGGGCGCGGGGAGCAGGGCTGGGTGTGGAGGAGGCTTCTGCGATGACACTTGAGCCTAGGCCAGAGGAAGTGAGGGCTGAGCCGTAAGGTGGGGGGACATCTGGGGGAGGGTTGACCAGGGAGAGGAAATGGGGCACAGACACGATGGGCAGGAGCTTGTGGCCTGCTGAAGGACTAGCAGGACAATGAGCAAGAGGACAGTGGCCAGAGGTGAGCGCCAGGGCCCAAGGCCACAGCACACCTTGAGAGCTGGGGGAGGTTTTGGCAGAGGACGTCACATCCTGACTTGGGTTTTGAGGACCCCCTGGCTGCTATGTGAAGCAGACTGTCCGAGAGGGCAGCAGCATCACCTAGAAGAGCAGTGACCCACCCAGCGACACTGCCGCGGGGGCCAGGGTGCTAACGCCCCAGGTGGCGTGAAGGCATCGCATTCAAGGATGTGCTTCGAGGGCAGACTTGGGGATTTGCTGGTTCCTAGAAGGTGGTTCTGTTGCCAGCATAGAAAGGGGACAAATCTCCAGTATGGAAGGGCTTCAGACGTGCCAGGTAAGGTGCCCAGGACAGGTGCTGCAGAGGCCCAGGAAGGCAGTACCACAGCTGGGGGCACCAGCTCTCCCTGACACGTGCCACACAGGGCAACTAGCCCAGGACGGGGGGCCGAGCAGCCGCCAAACCTCAGGCAAGCCAAGTCCAGCACAGACTCCAGCATCCCGGACAAACCCCACAGAGAAAACAGAGCAGGGGCCCTGGTTGCATTGCAGAAAGAACTGCCTGCGCGTCTGAGCTCTGAGGAGAGGGGACACCGGAGCTGACGGGACGTGTGCAGCGTCTCAGCAGTGGCAGACGGAGGTGCCGGCTGCCTCTCCGCAGTCTGGGGCACTTCCAGCAGCCGAGCTGGGACACCCACGAAATTAAGGGGTGGGCGGTGGGGAGAGGACTGCCTTGGCCTCGAGCCTCTTCCCTCCTCCGAGACAGAGTGTGACTCCCGCCCCCAGGGTCGCTCAGCCCCGGGTCTGAATCCCAGCTCCACCACGCAACACCGCGGGTGACCTCAGGCACATCACTTACCTTATCCCAGTGCTGGTTTCTTTCCTAGCACAGGGGGGTGACACCTGTGCCTACTGTGTCAGTTTCCCATTGCTGCTCCAGCAAACCGCCACAAACCAGGCAGCTTAAAACACAAATCTCTCAACTGACATCCAAAGTCTAAAATCAAAATTGGTGTCTCAGGGCTGTGACCCTTCCGGAGGCTCAGGGGGGCACCCACTTTCTCGCCTTCTCCCGCTGCTGGAGACTTGCTCCTGCACCTGGGCTCACGGGCCCTTCACCGCACCTCTGCTTCCGTCTTCACATCTCTTCTCTGAGTCCAACCAAAATCTCTCTCTCACGCCTCCCCCAACAAGGACTCTTGTGATTACGCTGGGTCCACCCAGATAATCCGGGATAATCTTCCTCCCCAAGGCCCTTAACGTAATCCCTTTTGCCAGGTAGGGTAACATAGCCACAGGGTTCAGGGATAAGGACGAGGACATCTTTGGGGGCCATTATTCTGTCTCCCATATCTACCCGCCCAGGTTTTTTGCTTTTGTTCCGAGGATTAAATAAGATTATATATGCCACATAACAAGAGCTCAGTGAACTCTCTAAATATTATGATCAAGAGCTTATTACTAAAATAGTGATTAACAGTCACTATTAAAATTTAAAGTCTTCTAATTTTAAGCTTTTATGGTACATTATCTAAATACAAGGTTAATAGTGGATCTTATTAATGAAAAGATAAAATAATTAAAGCTATTTTAGTCTATAAATCCTTAACTTTGAAGCTTTGTCCCTGAATTGAGCCTGAAAATTTTTGCTAATGCAAACGTAAAATGGGTCTACCAGAAAGTAAAGGTTAGAAAAAAACAAGGAAGGAAGGAAGGAAGGAAGGGAGGGAGGGAGGGAGGGAGGGGAGGGGAGGGGACCAGACCTGCAGGAGGCCAATTAAACTGGGCAGACACAGACACAGGCTTCAAATTGCAAGAACAGACCAGGTGCCCCGTGACAGCAGAACTACCCACATTCACTCAGCAGAGCAGGCGTGGAGGCCACAAAAGCCCACTGCTCCCAAAAATCACCTGCAAAAACCTACTGGACTTTTTCAGCTCCTGTGGTTTAGTAACAATAAGACAGCAATAATTAGCATCCCGTGTATTTGGACCTATAAGTTCCAACAGAACAGAATCCCAAAATCCCAGTAACTAATGGATATAATGGGTTACAAATCACAACTGTGGTACCAGCAAAAGGGAGCAAAGATCGTGTCCATCCAAGACCAACTGCATACAACCATCCAAAACACGTATGTATTACATACAGACTAGAACCTTCCAAAGGCCAATTTTCTCAAAACTAGATAACCAGCATGCTCTCAGTTGATGCTCCATGAAATGTTGGTTACTTAACTAATGTCACTGAAGTCACTCTCCCCCTCACGACCCACACACCACAAAGGGACTCATGTCCCCAAATCCCCAGCTTATTGTGTATTTAAATTCAAAAGTGCATGCATGCATACCCTAAAACTATCCATTGCATTACTTCATTACTTAATAAAAGAAATCTGTTTTCAGAGCATTAAAAAAAAAAAACACCTCTTGAATGGATTTTTACCCAAACTTTTAGCCAGGTCACAGAAACAGAGATTATACCTGAAAAGCAAATGTCCTTTACAAAAACAAAAGTAGCAGCAAGCACACTGCTGTTTTAGGGCTTAATAATTTCAACCACTATCCTCACTTTCCTCTTAAAATCTAGCATTCTTGTAGAAAGTACTGTTTCTTTGCTGTGCTTTGGCTAGAACAAAATCTAATTCTCTGGACATTTCAACCTAGTTTTTAAAAATTATTCTTTTAACTGCTGTTCCTCGTCTACTCAAGCATATTTGTTCCCTAAGAATGTTCTTGCCCCCCTACATTACAATTCATCCTTAAAGTTACAATCCCCTGGTAAGGCCACTTCAGCACGCCAAAAATGAAAGCAAATGTTTCCCTTCTTTACTGCAAATTCATAAAATGTGAGCCCAGCCCAATCCCTGGAGAGCTGATGTGACTTTGACTTTTCAATTCATTCGAAGCTAACAAAAAAAATAAATAAAGATTCACATGGGTTCATTTTACAAGCATCTCTAGGGAAGTTAATAATGGCATTTAAAAGTTACACAATATATCCCGGTCACTTCAACCATGCAACAAAAAGTACATCTTTCCCAAGCTTTTAAGCTACAAAATAATTTTTTAAATTATACATTCAGAATTCTTTTTTCACTATTAATTTTTGAAAATCTATTGAGGACAGAAACATTTATTAAAGGTCTACTCTGTGCCAGGCACCTAAAGCACTGAGTATCTTCAAGTTGAACACAACTGGACAGGACGAGACCTCAGGTGGGTCAGGAAGCCATATACACGTTTTCTTTAATGAGTTGAATTAATCTAGCGTTATGAGTAGACAGGCAGGAATTGCTAGGTCAGAGGCCAAACACCTTTTTAGGGCTATCACAGTTTGCCAAATTTCTCTCCAGAGGGCTATCCCAATTTACCTTCCTTCTGCTAATACAAAAGCAGAACTATTTCCATATACCTTTGCCAATATGCAGTCTTAGTTTTTAATGTTGAACTTAACTAGGTAAAAAGAAAGACGTCATTTTAATTGTTCTTTAATCAATTAAACCAAATATATTTACATCTTAATTGCCCTTTTATCTCTTCTTCTATGAATTTTGTGCCCATCTTTTGTTGAGGAATGTTTTTCTTGTTTCATAAGGACTCTTTACATATAAAAGACAATCCTCCATCACATAAGTATTTTTTATTGGTCTTTTAATTTTGCTTAAAATATGTGCTGTTCCAAAGTGGTTCAGATGCTGTCAAAGCAACCTCTTTCATTTATTTTCTGCCTTTAATGTCCACCCCAAGAATATATGAACATCCAAAAAGATTCTTTTTTTTTTTTCTTTTCTGAGTAAAGAATTCTGTCTTTGGAATGGTTATAGGCAAAAAGAGAAAACAATAATTTGACCTAGTTTCACAATAACCCAGCTCCCCAAGAGGCAGAACGCATAGCTATCCTGTGAAGTCAGGGGAGCAGGGGGGCTGACCCCGCTTCCTTAAAATACTTTCTCTTGGCGTAGAAAATAGGCTACAATGGCTCAGAGTTGAGAATAGTGCCAGATGTACATTTGATCCACGCTTACAGATAAATTTAGGCAAAATGTAATAAATTCTCTGCCTAGAAACACTAGAGAGATAATGCTTTGAAAAAATATCTCAGGCTGTGAGTAAAGAATGGGATCATTCCAACTTTTGGTCATATTAGATCATTCCACTTTTAACAATATTGGCAAGCTCCTCCGTGGGGCCCGTTTAAAAGGCGGTGCGAGGCAGAGGAGAGAGGATCTACGTTGCAGTCAGATGCCCTTTGAAGTCTGGTTCTCCGAGTCCCAGCCCTGTGACCTTGGACAACCCAACCAAAGCTGGAATGTCCCTGGACCGTGCAAGCTGGACAGAGTGGAAGTGACAAAACCAGCCTATGGGCCACTGTGATGCTCCCAGGCAGGAGCAGAGGCGAGAAGTTCCCCGCACGGAGGAGCCACTAATACTGGTTCTCCTCACAGAAGAAGCTCAGATCATTTGCATTTGATTAGAAATTAACCTTTAAAAAAACAGAAAGACCACTTTCCTCAAATGGCACTCTTCATGTGAGCACACTACACACAGGCAGATGTTCACTTGGGCTTTGACTATTTCCAAGTCAGCCCTAGTGAACCAAATTTGTTGTAAAATATTACACATGGCCTTGTGCTCCAAGCAGAGAAGACATCTGAACTAAACAATTATTAGCCACAGAATCAAATACACTCCCTAAGAGGCAAAGAAAATGTGACAAAATAACACCTCTTGGCATCCAATGTTTTGTTCCATTTCACAAGGAAGAACTCATGGTGACTACTGACCTCACCAGTCTAGCCTCTTCCCCAACCATGTGGACCGGTGTCTGCCTCTGAGCCTGGCACATCCCAAATCCCAAGCCAGTTTGCCACGGGGGTGGGGGAGCTGATCCACATTCCTGCAGGGACCCTGCGTGCTCTGGAGGTGAGTGAAACTGACAAAAGATTACACACCAGACATCCTTTAGTGAGCTCTCGCTGCTCGTGGGCTAAACAGCAAAGCCCCTCACCCCTCACCATGCTTCTCCTTTCTATCTCTCCCCCGAGCTGCAGTAGCCTTCCACCTCCCCAGACACATCCACCCTATCACAGGGCCTTTGCACATGCTGTTTCCCCTTCGGAGATGACACTCTTTCCTACCCCCACTGAGTGCTGAAGGAAGAGCAGCAGCTCACTAGGTAACTCCCACCTCCCTGCAGCCCCTTCCCAGCCACTTCTGTTATCCACAGCCCAGCACCAGCCACCTCCCCTCTAAGGGACACTGACCACTGCTAACTTTACAGCTACTGCGGTGACTCAGGTCAATGCCAGCTTCCCTCCTAGACCCAAGTACCCTGAGGCCACAGACCTCGATTGCTTTCGTGCACCAGTAGGATGCATAGCACATTCGCAGATGTTCAATAAGTATCCGATGAGTGAAAAAATGAACAGGTACCAAGAGAAAATACTTAGGTGCTTTTATGATTATCTGGCCAGAATACATACACATGCAAGAAAAAACAAACATACCAAAGATTATGACTCATCCATAACATTCCCAATTAACAAAGGATGCTTGCAGGCCACTGCTAGCCAGGTGTCACCCAAGTTCCCCACACAGCAGATGGACAAGGCCACCCCATGGACGCCCAGCCTGGCTATATGCTAATTCACTGTTAATTACAGCCGCCCCTCAGAGCTGCAGGAGCAGCACCGCCCTGCAGGGAGGGCTGCACCAATTAGGCACACTCACAAAGGAATATTTTAAAGTAATTACCAGTTTATTTTAATCCTTCTTTTAATTTATCAGCAGATCACCTGGAATAATAAGCACTCAAGTGATTCTATTTACCTGGGATTTATTTTCCCCTTCCTCACAATCTCCAGCAGGTGTTAGGGAGAACAGGGAGAGAAAGGGGATGCCCAGAGGCAGGAACACTTTAGCATTTAGCTGAGAGTTCCCGCCTTGGCCTTTATCTCCTTAAAGGGAACAGAGTGTTCAGCTGGTTTCTGAATTCACAGTTTCTACTCAAATAGACACGACACTTCAATTAAAGGAAGCCACACTGTTTGGATACAGGGCTCTGAACATATGCATTAAGTGTAAACAAGTTTAGATTACAAGGCAGAGCCCATTTTCTTATAAAATAACCTGCCAAATTATAAGGTACTTAGAATCCTAGGACTGCTTGCCTCAAAAATCTCATATAAAGATTATTAAATGCAACACTGTTTCATTACAATTTATATTCATTTGCTAACCTCACCTGGGGAAACAGTCAACTGCACAACAGAACACCTTTAGCCACAGTCAGAGATGCCTCACCTGTGAAAGGTGAGAGTGCACAAAGACGCCTGAGCTCAGGGTCTCTCAGGGAGGGAGGCAGACGCAGGGATCTGGGGATGTTGGGTCACACCTTCCACAAGATCACAATGTTGGTGGCCGAACAACCCAGAAGCAGAGGCTGGGTGTGCACCCCGCTGCAAACCTGCACCTGGGCTGTCTGGCCACCCCGTGCAGGGTGGCCACAACCCGCCATATGACCTTGGATGCACTGGTCAAGAACTCCCAAATTCTGTCAATCTGAACCACCACTCTTCTCACACTAATTTTGTGCATTTGTAGGTTCTAAAGAGTCAGAGGGAACCCCACGCAAAGTCATGCTTTCCCCTTAGTACCTGAATACAATTAGCCATTAAGGATGTATTTATTTGTCAGTTTGAATAAGCACAAAGGCAAAGACCAACTCATAGATCATCTGGAAGGGTCCGGGCACTCAAGGCGTTGCCCCTGAGAGCTCATTACCAGCGCCGAGAGCCCCAGCGGACATGAATTATTCACTGCAGTCCTGGCCCTCTGATTACGCACTCGCATTGTCTGTGCGGAAGGGGCATCTGAGCCCCACTTTAACCAGGCCACCTAATCCAGAGGCACCACCCCTGCGCCCCACGAGAGGTGCAATCAATTAACAAGCCCCCGCTGAGATAAGAGGAAATAAATGTTGGTCTTAAATCTGCACAACCTCCCTTCCAGCACAGCAAAGCTGCCCGGCACACACCCCAGACGCAGACCACTCGGGCTTCACCAAGAAAAGAAAACGTATGAAACGATAAGCAATTTGGAAAACAAAGTCCTGAAATCGTGCTCAGATTAAGATTACAATTAGAAAATAAAGCAAGTCTGACTGTTCTCCAGTGAGGCTGGAGGCTGCAGACTGGAATAATTTTACATAATTATTAACATCAATATTGATGTTGGACTGCCTGGGAGGGAAGCCCGTGGCCTAAGATGTGGTCTCAGCCCTCGAAGGTGTAGCCACAAACACGTTAAGACAGCAACGCTTCCAGACTTGGAACGGTGGCCATATGTTCCAAAACTGGAAGAGGGAAGGATGGCTTTGTCTTGTATGTAAACAATATTTATACGAAAACTCCTACACAGGTATGAATTGAGAATCCTATTTATAATTTATGAATGCTCTTTAAAGAAATGAAGACATTTATACCAAATCTAGATTTTAGCAGAAACTCAAGATTGTATTTTTTTACTCTCACTGTAATGTACATACAGATGTTCCTCACAACTGGCTCAGCACCCTGCTTATGAATCAGGAGACCCACGCACCCTCAGGCTCCTTGCTCAGGAAACGCATATGGAGAGGGATTCTCTAATTATACTCAAGTCTGCATCTGCAGGCCTGAGCACCACAGCAAAGCACACAGGCATCATCAATCACAGCCTCTGAACAAGAATCAGGACCCCCTCGGCCCACCCCCGTGCTGTCACGCACATGTGCAACTGCAGGCAAACCCCTCCTGCAAAGATCAGCTCCTTAAAGACAACTATCCGTTATGAAAATGCTTAAGGCTGCCTTGAAGATGACCATGACCTTGACATACGACCGTCATTTTAGTCCTGCATTCACTGCAGTGTCCTGCCCTCAAAGGGCTTGCAATCTGAAAGGGAGAATCTTCATCTCCAGACCAAGTGTTACATGGGTCACCAGGGAACCAAACCAAGATCACCTTTGCGGCTGCCCGAGAAGGTGCTCTGGGAAGACAGCATGAAAGTGGTGGTCCCTGAGCTGGGCGTGGGAACATTTAAATGGGCAAAAAGAAGTGAGAGGCAGAGGCCCAAATAAGGGCAGAGTCCTCCCCTTGGGGCAACAGAGGGTCAACACACTAGCCCACAGGGGACACAACGTCCATCGAGCTGACCTGGCTACAGGACCAAAGGGAGGTGGGCCCGCAGGCTGCAGGAGGGGTTGTTGGGTTCAGAGCCGTAAGACAGCCTTGGGAAGAAATCCATGGGAAAGTCAGTCAACCACCCTACTGAGTGGCTCTCAGAGGGGCTGCAGAGAAGGGGACACCAGGCGTGAGGCAGGTGAGATGAGACTAGGCAAGAGGACAAGAATGGGAAGGCTGGAGGGGGAGGGGTCAGGACAGGAAGTAGGACCTGCAAGAATATTCCGAGTCAGAGGGCACCTGCAGCCCTGGCCACGGCACCTCCTCCCAGACCCTGGTCTCAGCTCCAGGGCAGGGAGCCCAGGCAAGCCCAGCGTGCACTGCAGAAGTCAGACCTGCTGAGTGGATGTGCCGGGAAGTGCTGTGCTATAGACTGAATCGGGTCCTCCTAAAATTTGTGTTGAAGCCCTAACCCCCAATGCGATGGCAGCTGGGATGGAGTCTTTGGGAGATAATTAGGATTAGACGAGGCCTTGAGGTTGAGCCCCTCGTGATGGGACTAGTGCCCTTATAAGAAGGGATACCATCCCTGGTGGGGAAAAAATAAAATAAAATAATGCATTAAATGTAAATTTAAAAAAAGAAAAAAAAAGAAGAGATGCCAGAGGGCACGTGTGCACTCCCTCATTCTCCCCCCCCCCCGCCCCCGCCACGTGAGGACGCAGCAAGAAGGTGGGCGTCTAGAGGCCAGGACTGGAGCAGCCACCAGAACCCAGTCATGCTACATCACAATCTTGGACCTGTGGCCTCTAGAACTGCAAGAAAATACATTTCTGTTATTTAATCCCCCAGTCTATGACATTTTGTGACAGCAGCCCAAGCTAAGACAAGGCGGACTTGAGCCGATCAGGCATCAGGGCAGGGCAGATCCCGCTTGACCAGGAAGTCTGCATGGTGTTCAGTGAACGTGAAAAACGGTGCCAACTCTCGCAGGGCACAGAGGGTTAGCATGGTCCCGTCAGGCAGGGACGTCAACACAGATCAGGGGCCAGGCTGAGGCTTACTCCACAGGTGGAGATGAGCTTGTCACCCTATCTTTCTTGCCGTCTGTCTGTGACCAAGAGCTCGTGGTGCTGGCCCTGCACAGTCAGGGAGAAGCAGGAAAGGCACGGCTCCTGCTAACACTGTAACACTTATTCTAACCTTCGGTAAATGGAGATGTCACCCAACGCCCACCTGCACCCGAAGGAGGAGCTATCCAGTTATGCTAAGGTGGCCAGCCAGTTATTTCCTGCCCCCAGCCCAGTGGCTTCACCTCATGCAACGAGGGAGCAAGTCCCCATTTACCACGTCTGAAACAGGCGGCCAGGAGTCATGCCTTCAACCCTGCCATGCACAAAATTTCCACACCCTCCCAGCTGCAAACACGAGGCCCTCTGCAGCTTCCGTCCCCCTGGCACAGCACCAGGAATGTTTAAAATAAAGATGCTCTGTCAGCCTGGGACCCCGAGGGACCAAGGCCAGGAGAAGCCCCTCTGCTGTCCTCAGCACACATGCACATGCAGACCTGAGGTCAGGGCAGGAGGCAGACCCCACGCCGCCCAGCCCAGACGTGGAAACGGCCTGTCCCTGCAGCCACCCAGCCCGCCCGCCCTCACAGCCTCTCCCACGTCACTGCCTCACCCAACCCCCCCCCCCCCCAGCCCCTATTTCTTCTTACTTCTCTAAATCTCAAATGATCGGACAGGCAGCCCTTGTATTTTTCCACCTGTAGCTGGGGCTTCCTGCTCCTTCCAAAGCTCCTCCTGCCCCGTGTCCCGATCCCCCCACCGTTTCAACACAGGCTTCTCTCTGGGGACTCAAGTCCATTATCTTCCATTCCGAGTGCCACTGATCACTTGGATTTTTCCTTCCCTCTCCCACAGCTTGTTTTCCCATAATAATCAGAGATCAAGAAAAAGTGCTTGGAGAACTTCCTCACTAGGGCCTGGTCACAAACTCTCTCCCCATCCATCAGGAAATAAAACCACCAAAAGTAAGGCAAGAAAGAAAGACACTTTGTCATAAGCATCCTCCAAAGCAACACAGCTCTGTACAAAACCACCTCCACGCAGAACTCACTCCCTGCCTCCTCCTTCCCTGGTCTCTCACATTAGCTCTTCTGCAACTATCAATGTTATCACTACCACCATCACCACGCTATCGCTATCATTTGCGTAGCCGGGGGTTCAGGACGGAGGGGAAACAAAGCTGAAGTTGAAAGGTTTTATGACCCAGGGTGGGTTATGTCAAGTCAAGCCTTCCCTGACGTTCTACTGTCCCTGCTCCCCCAGGCCTCCAAGAGACTGACCCCAAGGCCTCGCATCAGTTACATATCATGGAAAATTGCTCTTCTCTCTCCCACTGAAAACATAAGTACAACAGTTTTTTTTGGCTTAAGGCCAAGGAGCAGCAGGGCCTCAGGAATCAGGGGGACCCCCTTTCCCCTCCTGGCTCGTTTTCTGGGTCCGGGGCCCCAGGCAAGTCCCCTGTCCATGTAACCTCTCCGAGCCTCATTAGCTTTCACACATCTTCCCCGTCCGTGCAAAGGGCAGGGCCAGCCACACGGAGAGGCCGAGGGACCCAGGGCCAGACCAGCCCCTCCCTGAGTACCTCCAGGTCTCCGAGACCTGGACCGCTCGCTCCACCTCCCGAAGGCCCCACCCAGCGAAATCCAGCCAAGCCCTCTCGGCTGGTCTGCAACCAGCAGGTTTCTTTCCAGAGCCAGATTACAAGGGGGAAAAAAAGACACAACGGAATTTTACAGAATACAGCCACGAGTCCAGCCCACTCCGACTCGGACAGTCTCCGGCACCGTCTGCCAACACTCTTTCCCTGTGAGAACAAGAAGGAACAGGCAGGCTAGATGTGTACCAGGCAGTGGAGGGACACTGAGGCTCGGCAAGGGGACGTTCCAGAGGAGCAGAGCCAGGAAGCCCAAGATAAAAAGTGAGCAAAGCTAAAAACTACAAAGTCTACGTGCAGCAGATGCCAACCTGCCCACGCTCCACAACAGGGCATCCTACAAAGGACAGGGGCAGCTCGTTATTGGCCACTCCTGTCTGGGACACAGTGGGCATTCACTCCATGCACTTCCAAGTCAAAATGAGAAGATCTAAGTGCATTTTTCTAGTCTAACGTATTTTCAAAAGAACAGTATTTGTTTTGGTGGAACGCAACATCTAGATGTTATCTACCTTTAAAAAATTATAAAATACTATTAATAATAAAACCTCAAAGAATGTTCCCACTATAGAATCTTGGGGCCTGGGAACCCAAACCTCCCTCAACACGGCAGCCTCCTGTCCCCCCACCCTTCCATCTCCAGGAAGCTGCCGGGAGGCTGGCCTTCAGCTTCCCACACCCAAACCTGTGCTCAAACCAGGGTCCACCGAGTCCCCTTGGGGACTCGGAACTGTCCTCCCCAGCGTGCAGGCTGAAGGGGTCCTGCAAGGGTTGGAATGCAGGGAAGCAAAGGCTGAGAGAGGTCCCCGGATCATTCTCTGTCCCCCACGACAGTGAACAGCCAGGCCCACAGGCTCCCAGAGAGGCCGCCTGGCACCAGAACTGCTCTCTCCTGCCCCTGCTCTCTCCTGGCTGTGTGTGCTCACTCATTGCTGGGGGGAGCAGCAAAGGTGGATAAGCACGATCCCATAAAACAGAAGCTGTGTTCCCATATAACAGCTAGACTGCATGAGTGATAAGGTGATGTCCCATCCAAGCAAACTGCTTTGAGCACACGTTGGAATATTAGAATCCAAGTATGGATGGGCTACATCATGCACTGGTCTACAAAGTCCTCCAATTCCCATCTAAGACACCTCTGCCCAGTTTGGGGGCAGCCCCAGGTCAGGACAGGGAGGATGGCTCTGGATTTGGAGACACAAGAACTCACACTGGTCCCAATCCTGCCTCACCCATCTGACCCAGTTTTCTGTCCACATGGTGTAGACAAGAATATGATATCCATTTCTCTCACCTGCCAGTCTCATTGGCCAGATAAGGAAATGCGTGTGATGTAGGTTTGTAAATCATCGTAACTCGAGCAAAGAAGTGCTGCCTCTTGCTTTACATTCCGTGGCAGCACTCATTGCTTCTGTTACTCAGGACTGGTTTCAGATTCATTTGGTGGAGTGCAGGATTCACTGTGATGCCTGATTACTTTTTCATAAAAAGGCTCCTTCCGGATTGATGCTAGCTAGACGTTCCTGAACCGGAGCCGGTACTGCTGTCTGAACTGCAGAGAGCTACCTCCCTGTCAGAGATGCACCCCTGCCTCCCAACCCCCCAAACCCGCCGGCGGCTGGCCAGAGAGTGAATCATGTTCGCGTCAGGCAAACAGGTTGTGCCTTCCTTAAAAACGGAGACGTCCCAGCTCCAGCATCTGGCCTGTGCCGTGGGGGAGAGCAGCAGCCCTCTCTCCTGCCTCCTACACCAGGTTCACCAAGAGGTTAAAAAAGGGAGTTGGCAGAGCAGCTGCAAACACATCTGGATGGCAACGTCAAGGGTGACAAACGGCAAGTGAGCCACCGCCAGAGCAGAAGCCTCACCTCACACCTACGAAAGGCTGAGGAATGGCCAACCTGGGGAATCCAGGAACATTCATCATGTCACAAAAACCCCTCTTCTCTGAAGACACACAAACACGGTTGCTTATTTTGTTGTTTTCATTATGAAACACATGCTTATTGGAGAAAGTCCAGAAAATTCTTAAAAAAAGAAAGAAAAACATTGCAGTTCCACCAGGAAAACACATCTTTTTTTGTCTGTAGACAATGTTTAAACAATTGGAGCTCTGTGAACCACACTGAAGCTGCGGGAGGAAGATGATGCTGCGTGCCCGTGTTGCCATGGCAACACAGGGTGTGCACCGCATCCTCTGTAGGCTTCAGATCTGTGCCTGAAATTCTAGAGTCACTAATTGCTGGTTGAGAAGAAATGTTAGACAACAGAAATGTGCGGGTCGGGTAGAGCTGGCAATGTTTACAAAAGCAGCGTCTTCAAAGACCTCCCCATTTCTGATGGAGAATCGAGTCTAAAATTTTTAAATTATTGTACATGAGCTTACAATTCTTAAATGTTGCTTTCCTTATGTTCTCCCTTAGGGTGTCTGGAATATTTGATATTTCCCCCTGTTATGCATCCACACCTTACTTGGCAACAAGGCAAGGAGAAGATAAACGATACAGCGATGTAAGTGACAGGATGCCCAATGACACAGCACGGAATGACGGGCAGGAGGGCTGGCATCGTCTGGTCAAGAACAGGTTCTGGGATTAGACTGCATGTGCAGAAATTCTGCTTTTTCGGCTATTACTTGTGCAACCTTGGGACAGTCACAGACTCCTAGAGCCTGGCTTTCCTCATCTATGAAGTGGGGATAATAGGATATTAATGAAGACGACAAACGTGAAATGCGTAACAGCACAGTGCCTGGCACATGGAAAGCACTCAGTATTAGCCCCACTGATTTGTTATTATCAAATATTAGCTGCCAGGAGAGAGATGAATGTGTAAACTGAAACAAAAGAACCAGCATAAAAAGTGCAGGGGCAACCAATATTCCTTTTACATATACCAACCGGAGAAGGAATGATACATGTAAACCAAAGGAAGTTTTTAAATTCCATTCCTGATGCCTCAGAAATTGCATCAGTTCTGAGGGCTATAATTATATTTATCTTAAAGGAAAAAGCAAAATGAACAGATAAACTAACTGCATGGCTAGAGAGCTTCTAACAAGATCCACCTGTTATGCAATGGTTATTTTCATCTAAATTCTTAGATTAGGGATCTATTAAGTTTTCCAAAAGCAAAAGAAAAATCAACATGGGAATGAGCCCTGAAACAAAGCCTTCATCTGATGCATGCCAGAAAACACCAGAGCGTGTTGCTCTGATGGATACGTGCGCCCACCTGTGACTCAGAGACGGAAACCAACCGGATGCATTTCTTTCTGACAAATGAGGATAAAACCGACTCCAGTGACTACCAAGAATTCTAGTGTCCAAACGCCCATGAAACATTGCACAGCCAAAACGTTCACAAGCAGGAGGACTTCACAGTATGAGAGAAGACAATACTTCACAGAGAAACACTCCCCGTTAAGAGGAAAAGATAAAAAACCACTTCTTTTAAAAAACAAATCACTGAAAGTTTCATACTTACAGCATCTACCATGTTTTTTACAAACCAAGAGAAGGTATCTCACAAAAACTACATTATTTGGTGTATAGAGTTTTTTAAAGAGTTTTCTCTGATTTTCATACCACCTCTAAGCACCTAAATTGTGTGATTATTTATTCTACATTAAGCCATCCAACAAACATGTACGGAGCACTAGAGCATACCCCATCCTGATCTTGGTGTTTGGTACACATCAGTACCCTCCGGGAGCTTATGCTCTGGCAGTGGCGGGCAGACAAGAAACCAATACAGTAAGAAGTACGTTAGATGCCCATAACTGCCACAGAAAACAGAAATAGGGTAAGAGGAACCGTGGGGGTCAAGGGAAAATGCATCGCAGTGCTGAACAGGATGGCCCTATTGAGAAGCTGAAATTTGAGCAAAGGCTTGAAAGAAATGGAAGATGCAGGAGGAGGACGGACACTCCAGGCCCAGGTGCAGCTAGTGCAATGGCCCCGAGGTTGGCTTGTGGGAGGAGCAGCAGGGAGGTGAGCGTGGCTGGAGCAGAGGGAGTGAGGGGGGAAAGGAGCCTGAGCAGGGGTTGGCAGGGGTTGTCAAGAGCCAGCGAGTAAACAGTTTAGGTTGCACAGGCCAAGAGACACAACAAGGGAATTATGTAGGTCTCTGTCGCAACTACTCAACTCTGCTCATGTAGCACAAAAGCAGCCATCAACGTGAGTGAACACGCATAGATGTTATCCAACAAAACTTTATTTACGGACACTGATATTTGAATTTCATATAATTTTCATGCACCACAAACTATGCTTTTGAATTTCTTCCCCAACTATTTAAACCATAGAAACTGTTCTTAGCTAGAGAGCCACACATTGCAGGTGGCCGGACAGATTCGGCCCGCGGGCCATATAGTTTGCTGACGCCTGCTTTCGAGCCTTGTAGGCCATGGGAAGGCCCTCGGTGTTTGTTCTGAGTGTTACAGAGAGCCAATGTGATTGGACTTGGGGTCTAGGAGTCACCTGGAATCTCCTTTGAGAAGGGACCGTCGGGGTGGGGGTGGGGAGGAAAGCAGGGAGACCAGCTCGGAGGTGAGATGCGGTGACTGCCAGGGACTGAACCGTGCCGGACCCCTGGTGTGGCTGCACTGGAGATGGGGACTTTACGGAGGTAAATAAGGTTAGACGAGGCCATCAGGGTGGGGCTCTGACCTGGCAGGGCTGGTGGCAGTCTTGTAAGAAGAGGAAGAGACAGCAGATGCATCTTCTCCTTCCCTCTCCCTCTGCCACGAGCACGGAGGAAAGGCCGTGCGAGGACACACGGAGGAGCTGTCTGCAAGCCAGCAGCAGAGGCCTCACCAGAAACAACACCTTGGTCTTGGACTTTCAACTTCTGTAACTGTGAGAAAATAAATTTCTGTTGTTGAAGCCTCCCAGTCTGCGCTCTCCTGTTGTGGCCGCCAGGTGGACTAGGACAATGGCGTGCAGTGGAGGTGCTGAGAGCTGGCGGGATCCCTCAGGTACCGAGGCCAGACCAGCGGCACCTCCCGGCGTGACTGCACACACGGGAGGCGGTGAGAAAAGGAGAGGCGTTAAGGATGGCCCGAGGTCTGGGGCCTGAACTGCTGAGTGTAAAAACGAAGTGACCGACACCTGAGACGGAGGCTGCAGGTGGAACGCATGGGGTGGGGCGTGGGGCTTCAGGTGGGGGCTCGCTGAGTTGCTGCTAAACGTTTCGCAGAGTCGCACGAAGACAGAAAGGGAGCCCCCAGACTCAAGCACGTGACAGCAGGGAAACGCCAATGTTCACATCAAGGTGGGTAAACAGTGGTCGTTAAGTGACAGATCACCAGTGCTGGCCTGCAGCCGAATGAGTCAGGGAATATTCCACAGTCACGGCTTTTTGTACCTTGAATGAGGGGCTTGAACCGCACTTGCAGAATGAATAACTGAAGGACCACAAAGGTGGGGGGTTGGGGGGCTCCCCAAGCTGTTCATGCTGCTCTGAAGTTGGCAACCCTGAGTTCGCTGTGGCTGCAACTTGCACCTATTGGTCCTCCAAGTTGTCTGGGGGAATGACGTGTTTTCAGATGACAGTTAACCCTCACCCTGAACACAGGGGCTTCCCTGAGTCTAAAGTTACACAGAACTATTTTCCTCGTCCTTCACGGTCCCATGTCGGGGTAAAGGTGTCGTCGGGTCCTGGGACCCCTGCTCGTCCTCGTGGCCCGACTCCCGCAGGTCTGTGCACAGAGGCTTCCGCCAGCCCTGGCAGGTGCTCTCTCCACTCGGCCGCGTCCTGGGCAAGAGCCTGCCCTGGCTCTGAGCCGAGTCTGCCCAGGGAGCACGTACGTGATCAGGAGGAACCAAGTGGGGTCCAAGCAGGGAGACGGCAGGAGCGGTGCCCACATGGCCCCGAAGCGTCCCTCGTAAGGATGGTGAACAGACACCAAGAGCCATTCCTGGAAGGTTCCGGGGCACATGAGCCGTGGCACGGCATCCGCAGTCACATGCAGTTTCCAAAGCAGAAGGACCACTCCGTGCAGACCCTGACTTGGTGGAGGCTGTTTCTAAATTTTTCTGTGTAGCCAAGGAGAAGAGTAACGTGACTTCCTGGTCACTTCCCATGGCACATGTTACTGCCCCCCATGTCTGCCAGATGGATTCCAGTCGACACCACCCACTGGGCCCCCCACAGCCCACCGCAGGCCTCCCCCTGCCCACCCCCTTCTCCACCACCTGACTCCTCATGGGCACACGGCATAGCGCACTCCAGCCCGCAGACCCCCGGTCTCTGCAAACTGACCTCTGCGCGGGTTCTCACTGCACACGCAGCCGTGGTGCACTGGGGCGCCCTCCACGGGCAGCCAGAAATTCCCACGCTGGCCTAAGTAGGTTCTGCAGTGAGAGCAGAGCAGCACTTCAAACTGATTCAGCACATGCAGCCAAAGGCATCCAGTAAGTGCACTTTTACCTGTGCCGAGGAAAACCGCAAGCTCGTCTGTGTCACCAGCACACAGGCAAACATCAACAAGAGGAAGACAGGCTCCCACCCACTCCGCCCAGCCAAATATTTAAAGCAGCTGAGCCCATCCACAGCCCTAAATATTTAGATGAGTAAAGAATTAGCTTCTCGTGTGCTTTTTAAATAACGCCATTATTCTGGTGCACACAGCAAGCGAGTGGGGAACAGGGCCCAGCTCATGTCTCTGACCATCAGTAAGAAATAACCAAATCACTCCTCTTTCCCTGGGCACATGAGTCTCACTGAGGGAGAGCTGCTCTTTAGGGACAACGAGGTACTCTGATGTGTCTCTCCCATCCGCCCGGTCGGCAGACTCCGTCTCGACAACCTTCAGGGGTTATGTGTGTTTTTAAATGTGTTTTCATTTTGATTAGAATCTTAAAAAAAATTATCTTAAAAAACCAGGTAGCATGGACCTAAGACGTCCCACGGCGCACCCAACACACAACCGGGGTCACCACACTGAGTGCCACCGTCACCATCCAGAGGGCAGCTTTGGGACAGCAAAAACACACCTGTCACATTTAAAGCAAAGCAGCTCCTTTTCATGTCACTGCATTTAATCTGGCAAATTTGAGTTTTTAACTGAGTAATCCAACAGTGATGAGTATAAGAAAGTTAAAGCTAATTTTATGCAGTACAGTTAAGTCCTCACTGAACGCTGTTGAGAGGTTCTTGGCAACTGTTGACTTTAAGCAAAACAACATAGAACAAAACCAATTTTACCACAGTCTCATTGAGATAAACAAGAGTTAAGTTCCTATGGCAGATTTCTGGTCACAAAAACATCAGCAAACTTCTAAATAAAGACCCAAAACACTTCTAATACTAAACATTAAAATAAATGTGAGCTATAGATGCATTTAGGAAAGGTTAATAAGAAGTAAAAAAGATAGTTATTTACCTATTCCAGGTCAGGGTCTCAGGTGGCTGGAGCCCCCCCTGGGCTCCTGTTGTTCCTGCTCAGGGCCCCAGGCAGGAACCCGCCCTGGCCAGGACATGTCGCAGGGCGCACTCACACTCACA
>CM052439.1:3454523-3468729 GCA_028533085.1 Varecia variegata
CCCTCCTGGAGGCCGGCCCTCCGAAAGCATGGGAAAGGCGGAATCTTCTCCTCGAGGTTCTCATTGTACTCATTTCCCCTCAGAACTACGAGGAGTCTCCTTCTCCTCTGGCAGCGTGGTGTCCGGAATTAAATGCAACACCAAGTGGCCTGAGCGGTGACGGCAGGGCCTCCCTGGCTCCAGAGCGGGGCTGCAGAGCGCAGCTCCTGGCCGCCCTCCCTCCCCACAGCGCCCCGTTGGCCAGGCCTGGACCCCTGGGAACCAGAGCCGCCTCGGTTTACGGCAATCAGCTGTACTCTCATCTCAGACTTGAAGCCAAACACAACAGCACGGCCTGGGCACATTTGCTTCTTCAGAACCATATCATGCTAAGAAAAAGAGTGATTAACTTTCTAAACCCAAACCCACGCGCTTTTGTCACACAAGTCGCTGGGTTCTAGACCCAAGACCAGGGGCACATTACTTGCTACTCCGTTCCATCTCGTTGAGTCAATTCACTCCTGTGGCTGTTTATGGCATTAATTTAAAATGCAGCCTACCCTGGCAGGGGCTGCAGCCTTTCGACTCAGTGGGCAGGCTATGGCTGAGGGTGCAGCACTGGGCTTTGTGGTGACTCCAGGCTTGGTCCCTGCCTCCAACGTCACCTCGAGGAGACAGAGAGGGGACTCCAACGCCCTGGAGGGGGCGGGGGGGGGCATCGGCTGCCACTTCATCACCCACCAGCAGCCCCGTGCAGGGGGGCTGCCCTTTCTTTGCATCTTATTCCAAACACAACAGGTAACATCCTGGTCCTAAAATCATTCCTAGCTTCTCAGCCAGGCTCAACTTTCCTGACACCAGCACTGGTCAGTGCCAGCCTCACGCAGCTTTTTATCCAAGACTGTTCCCTGCAGGCTCCAACCACCCCCCGCCCTCGGGGCTCAGGGCTCCTTATCAATCACTACACTCCCTGGCCAACCCGGCGCCCCACGTAAAGGATGGGCACCGAAGGGTTAATAATCATCATCCTTGGGCAAAGACATTATGGGTGTTTCTAGTTATGTTTGTATTATGAGAAAAACGAGGTAAACTGGTTTCTAAAACTGGAACCTTAAAAAAGTTACCACTGAGTAAAAACTGGAGAGCTGGTAACCATGAGAGGAAAGAAGAAACACTTCCTAGCCATTCCTAAACCTCTCCCTAGGACTCAGCCTCTTCCCTGCCCCAGACGCTCGGGAATCCCGTCTGCCCCAACGTGAGGGTGCCCAGCTTGCACCCTGCCCTCCTCCATCCTGGCTACACAAACACGAAAATGACCGTCACCTTCTCCATCATCTCCATTCTAAAATAATTTCAAAATACAAAAGGCTTCCCAAAGAGAATATGCCACCAAGGGCAGGCAGGTCCTCTTGCCCGTGAAGAGCCAGGAGTTACACTTGCAAAGTTCAGCTGGACTGAAAATGAAAATTCAGAAATAAGCCACGATGGAAAGGTGTCGCTCAAAATCTCACAGTGGGTTTTCTGCCCAACCTCCCCAAGGGGGGCGCGGGAAGGGCCCCCCAGAGGAAGCAGCACTGGGGAAGTGTGGCGGGGAGCTATAGTCGAGGTCAGTGAGACACAGCCGTATTTCAACAGGAAAACAAGCAAGCACGAACAGCAGGAAACCCAAACTGCTGATAAACCCAGGGCCAGTTAAAGTTCTGGAATGAGCTAGGAAAACGAGCCACCTGACCCCCTTCTCAGCTGGACCACTCCTTAAAGCTCTGTCCGTAGTAACAAATCCCCAAGGTACTGAGTGCAGGAGGCACAACTGTGTCTGCAGAGTCTATCGGTTAATTTTCGTTAAGAACATTTTGGTAATTTCAAAAAAAAAAAAAAAAGAGACGAGGTCTATGTTGCCCAGTCTAGTCTCACACTCCTGGGCTCAAGCGATCCTTCCACCTCGGCCTCCTGAGCAGCTGGGACTACAGGTGTGAGCCACCAAGCCCAGCTTGTGGTATTTTCTTGATCTATAATTAACACTACTGATCTCCAAATAAAAGGTGGATTTAAAAGGAACAGAAAAGTAACTACTTGTGTTACTCTGTGAATTTAAGGAAATCCAGAAATTGTCCCAAAAAAGATTTTAGGAATCAAAACAAGCGTATAATTTCCTAATATTAATAATTCGGCTGCAGAGGGCTGTTAATGGCTCTACAAAAATCCAATTATTTTTTGCCCAGATTTTACTATTCAGAGAGGTTAAGCATTAGATTGGGCCAGGGTGCATCGGCCACAGCGATTCATAGGTTCTCAGGAGGTCCCAACATGTCAGCATCAAGGGTCGGGAAGGTGACTGGTGCAGGGGTGAGGCTGGCACTCAACAAAGAAAGGGAGAAGTGGTGGAAGGAGAAGAAACACCAGTCTCCCCTCTGTACTACAGTATTCTACCCATGATGAATCCTGAGAACTACCCTCCGCGTAACGATGTGCATTTAACTGGTAGAAAGTGGGGTGTCGGGGGGCGGATGATGGGAGGTTGCTTGGTGGAAACAATGTGCATTTGTCAGTGATGGACGCACTGAAGGCCCTGACTTCACCATAATGCAACTTACCAATGTAACAAAATTGCACCTGTACCCCAAGAATATATACAAATAAATGGAAAAAATTTTTAAAAATAAAAAAAGAATATTCTTTACCAGATAGGGTAAGAGGTCTGGCACGGGACCGATGCACCATCAGCCTAGGGAGAGAGAAGGCATCCACCGTGGAGAGAGAACTCGTGGGCCATCATGTGCATCCCACCCTAACAGTGAAGGTGCTGTCCCTTAACACCTGCCCTCAGGCCCCAGTGTGTGCTGTGTGTATTGTTTAGAAAGTTGACTCTGGATAGATTAAATGACTTCATAATGAAAAACATTTATGGTAAATATTCCAAGCATACACACAAAATAGGACTCAGAGAACCAATCTTAGGTGACGTGTACTGACAGCACCCACCTATACGTGCTGGTACTTCTGGAGTCGTCTACGGCCAATTCCAAAGCTGCACTTTTGTCCCTCATTCACAACCAACTGCAACACCCGAACCCCAAAACTCATTAATAAAATGTGTGAGAAGAAAATAAATGCTTGCTAAATTTTACCAAAAAAAAAAAAAAGGTAGAACAAAATCGCTGAAGCAAAATGAGCGTTTCTAATACCCAGCAGCACACGACTTCCCTCATTTCCTGGGAAGCAGGGTGGCGGGGTGTGTGGCAGGAGCCCCCACCTCCATGGTGGCCTCCCCCAGAGCCTCGAGCCCCAACTCTGGTCAGTTTGAGACAAAGGAAATGCTGCGTTTCCTGCCCCTCGAAGCGCACCAAGCACATAGTGAGCACCCACTGACCTCGGCCCAGAATCTCAACTTTGCACCCGTGACCCTTACAAGGCAGGTGTGTGCCTGAAGGCAAGCCGCCCTCTCTGGTTTTCCTTCACTCTCCAGCCACGTGGGCTCCTCCTTCCTTCAGAAACTCTTTCCTACTTTTCCACCCAGAACGCTCTGCACAGAATGAGGGGCTAACCGGTGTCTGCTTAGTTAACAAGTGAAAGTGAGTCTATCATTTCACCGTGTTTATATTCGGGTACTACCTTCTCCCTACAAACAGCTCAAAAATAATTCAATTCAAGCCACTGACTCATCCATTCAAGTAAGGATTTAGTGAGCACTGCCACGCCAAACTGCACAAGGATGAACAAGGATGGAGCGCAACACCCGGTCATTCCCTGCATCTTGCTCTGGATGCTAGTTACACATGTGTTACACGTGTGAGTTCACTCCAGCTGTATGTTGGCGAGCTGTGCATTGCATGTGAACCATATGTGAATTATACTCCCAACAAAACACATCCCCAAGAAAAGCTGCAGTATTTGGGTCATCCCTTGCCAACTGCTCCCTCCTTTCCTATTAGGGATGGGAGGACCTGCACCCCCCTCCCCAGGCCAACTTTGGAACACCTTTGTCACATTTCCTAGTGGTCTGTTTGATTCACATATAAAAATCGTGCTCTACACGAAGAGTCCTGCACAGCCTCACTCAGACGACACAAAACAGAAAGGCTGCAAAGCCAGGACTCAGGACGGCATGTAGCACCGAGAAACCTCAGCCTGCAAGGGCCTTTGGGTCATGCTGTCCTGTGCACAGCATCCTCTGGCATCCAGACTCCACAAGGACAGAGAGAGAGCACGAGACGCCCGCGTCAGGCAGCGATGACTGCTGTGAATTCAAGGCCCGGACACCACACGGCATCTGCCTCCCACGGGAGAGTCCAAGTATTTGGGGAGGTCACAGCCTCAACATCCTGTTCCCAATTCCACACCCACAGGGTTGCATAGGCTGAGCCTGCCATCCCTGCCTGCCTGAATCCCTCCTGGAGTGTGTTTGCAGAGGGCAATGTGGGTGGTCTGGGCCAGGGGGCTGCAGAGGGTCTCCCCCTCTCGCTCACTCTCCCAGATAATACGCCCCTAAGGCAGTAAAGTGCTCATCCAACTCCGTGTGCGTACTTACGTGTACACACCCACGCTGCAGTGTCAACTCACACTGAGCCAAGGGTCGGCTAAAACCCTTACTTCCCCTGTTTTTTCCAGGAGGTATTTCTTCAGCTACCACTTCCACAACCTGCCTCCGACTAGCTGATTAAGCTTGGAACCCGCCTTCCCACTCAAGCCCACACCTAATCCGTTGCCAGAACCTGTCTAAATACGCCCCTCAGAGGCAGCTGCTGTCCCACAACCTGAGAGTTTAACCAGTCCCTCAGTTTGGTTTGCAAATCCGTGCAGCATTCAGTGGCAGCTTTTTAACAACTCGCCTGTGATCTCAAGACATTCTCCAATTAAACAGAAACGACTGGCTTTATTTCGGGCCCTGCACAAAATAAGGAGCCAACTCAGCAGCAGAAAGTCAGAACACCGTGGACATTCAAAGTAGGTGCGTGGGCAGCGAGAATGCACCTGTTGATTTCCACCTACAAGGTTTTAGAAAGCTAAATGTACATTTAAGTAAAAACGGGGCTCACATTTCTGTGGTGTCCTTCTAAGTTACTCCTTCAAACCCTAAACCGAAAATCACCTACCCATTCCCTCTAGGTAATGACCTAAGAATCAAACTGAATGTAGAAATACGAGACGAGACAGAATACTGAGACCTGGGGCGTGAGTACAGGCTGCACAATGGCCTCCCAAAGAAGTCCAGGCCTAATTCCTGGCACCGGTGATTAAGACTTCACATGGCAAAGACGTTTCGTACGTGGGATTAAGTTAAAGATTTTGTGATGGGGGTTTTGAGATGATTCCGGATGATACAGGTGGGCCCAACGTGACCACAGGATCCTTCTCAGGAGGTGGCAGGGCAGAGGGAAGCAGAGCTTCGCGCCAAGGGATGCAGGCGGCCACTAAGAAGCCGGAAAAGGCGAGGAACGGATTCTCCCCAGGAGCCCCCGGAAGGAGCACAGCCTTTGATTTTAGCCCTGCAAGACCCACGTGGGGCTTCTGAGCTCCAGGACTTTAAGATAATAAATTTGTGTTGTTTTAAGCCACTAAGTGTGTGGGAATTTGGTACAGCAGCCATAGGAAACACACACACAGCCAAAGAGGAGAAAAAGCAGAACGGAAAAAGGCCACAGCTCCAGAAACCCATCAGCATCTCCACCAAAGGACCGGAAAGAAGTTTCCAAGAAGCCAGAGGGATCAGCAGAAGCACCGGACTTATGGGGGTAACAAAGGTCTACAAGGAGTTTTTTTAAAAAAGGTAATGGCCGAGCCATGGTGGACGTGGTAACCACACAGCCAATGACCTCAAAGTTTCCACTGGGAAAAGTGATAAAAGCAGAGACCACAGGGCAATGGGAGGAGGGAGTGGCCAGGACGTGGACTCAGAGGTTGCTCTGACTTCGGGGAGTTTTACAGCTGCTATAAAAAGCTCCACAAACAGGGGGCTTAAAGCAACAGACATGCACCCCCTCACGGTTCTGGAGGTCAAAGTCCAAAACCAAGGTGTCTGCAGGGCCTGCTCGTCACAAAGGCTCCCGGGGTGGGTCCTCCCTGGTCCCTACACGGCAGTTCCTGGCTTCCAGCTCTGCCTCCATCACCACCTGGCCCTTCCCACCGTGTCCCTGTCCAAATTTCCTTCCCTTACGTGAACACTGACCACTGGTTGGGACCCACGCTAGTCTAGCGTGGCCCCATCTTCACTAACGACACCTGCAAAGACTCCACTTCCGAGTAAGGTCACACACACGGCTACCAGGGGTTAGGGCCAGAATGTAGCTTCTTGGGGGGACACGGCTCAACCCAGGACACAGTCTCTCTCCCCTGTACTGACAGGAACAAAGGGTGCAGGAAGAACTCATGTGTAAAGCACTCACTCGTGACTCTAATTCCTACCTGCAAGGATAGCCTGGACATTTGGCCTTTCCCACCCCTCACGGAGATCCACAGAAAAGAAATAGCTTATTGAGGTCGTGCCGCTCATTTTTAGGGGACGAGGCAGGGCTGGACCAGAGTGTGTCATGATCTGCGTTCACACCCTCCAGGATGCTGTGCTACTGCTGGGTTCCCAATGCCCGTGACACAGCGTGGAGAACTTGACAGCTAAAACCAGGGCCCTGCATAAAACCCAGCACTGGATTTTCCGCGATGGAAAAGGAGCCGCCAGGGGACTTAGAGAAAACTGGGAGGACAAATCCTCAGCTCTGCTCAGTCCCCAGTGGGACGTGGAGGGGACGGGGACAGGTGATGCCACCTGCCTCCGTTCACAGGCAAGAAGTCAGCGTGACACCGCCCTGCCCTCTTCCAGGCTGATAACCACCAGCCTGCAACAGTCACGTGGGTCCAAACACGCCTCTCTGGCCAGGGCTTTGCAACAGTGAGGACAGACATGCGACATCCAGGCTGGGGCCGCCCGCCTGACCTTGGCCCACGTGGGGTGCCCTCGGCTTGTGGCCTTTCACCCTATGAATCAAGGATAAACACGGATTATTCCGGAAAATGCACAAGTGGACCTGGAGACGGCCAGTTCACTAGAGAACCATTTCAACTTACAATCACAGAGGCACTTGGCAGGTTCAGAGCCAAATCCCCAACCATGTAAAATGAACGGAAAGCTGTTTGAAATGTTTCCACCCAATTCCAGAAACACATTCCATCAAAAGACTTACCCAGATCCTTGCCAGCTGCCTCCCGGGGTCATTGGTGTTAGAAAGCAAATGTAGGAAAGGGACTCGGAGGCAGGGCTGGGACCGCAGGAGCTGGGGGGCAGGACAAGGCGCCAGCCCCTGCTAACAGCAACAGCGAGATGAGCTAAGGGCCATGAGTCGCCCCTTCCTGGCAGCTCTGGGGCTCCGGCAGCTAAATTCCTCCTCCCGAAGCCCACTCCACGCCTCTGCGATAAATCACACTGGAGAAACATGCACAGGTCCTCCCAAAAGGATCCTTCTCTTCTACTTGAGAAGCTCAGAATTCAGTGTCCTTTTAATCACAAGACACCACCTGAAACCTGACCACGTAATTACACACCTAACTGACCCCATGACAGACCTCAGAGGGCTCTGTCAGTGCAGTGAGCTGCCAGGTGCCTAAGGAGACACCCCGGGTTTCTCAAAGAGGCACCACTGGCATCTCGGGCAAGAAAATTCCACACCGTGCGGCCCGTCCAGCACACGGCGAGGGTTGGGCAATCCTGGCACTGCCACGCTGCCTCTGAGGGCAGCACCACCCAGCTGAGCTGCAAAGTGCAGCTCACTCCTCCACCTGTCCAAGGCCAGGCTCAGGGTGGGGCCAAATGGATCAAAACCACAATGGGAAGCTCTGGGCCCACGTCTGGTGACCAGGGGCAACCACTGGGGACCTGGTGTCTCCACTCCCCATACAGGGCCGACAGCCATGGCATCACAACCAGCTGCCGTGGATCATGTCTTCCTTGGGCGGGACGAACATTTCATGTCTCCTCAAGGCTGCTTTACAGATCTCAGGCCTTAAGATCTCCTGGGGTGGATGCTAGACAATAAAACGTCCCTGCATGCTACTCAGTCACAGTCCACAGTTTTCTTCTTACACGTTTCCAGTGTTGACAACAATCATTGTCATGTTTCAGAATGTCCGTGTGACTGCAGGACATCCACAGTAACCTATTTTCTTTTTAAGTGGCCTCCACTTCTGTATTTCCATTAGTTTCACACTCGATCCATTAAAAATAGAACAGTGCTGCCAATCTTACTGCACAATCAAATTCTTATAAAGCTGGGGACCAAGAACAAGCTTTCAGTCCTAGCACCTGCATTTGGAGTGTGTGACACCAAAGTCTCCATCTCATTGAGCACCAGTCTCTTAACAGGAAATCCGCACCCCCACCTCACAGGCATATTGTAAGGATCAGAGAACGCAACAATATGTACAACGTGCTTTGCAAACTGGAAAGTCATGTTGTCACCGGCAGATAGTAGCTGTGAGTCACTATGAAAGCAGTGGGACTACATTACTCCATAAGATCTAGACCAAGAAAAATTTTAAAAATAAAAAATCTAGAGCAAGAACCCACTGCTCAGAAATAAGGTGGTTCTCCTCCCACACCGAGGCAGACTCCAAGCTTCTCTCTAGATTTTTTTAGTAGTTGAGCTATGTGGTTTCGTTTGCTGTTGCAACTGTTGGTTGTTATCTAAGTACCACTGTCAAAATATTAAAGGCCAAAGAAGCCAAAAAGAAATCAACACAAAATGATAGCTATCATCAATTAATAAAACCGTTCTAGATGAGCTCACCAAAATGATTCCTGTACTTGAAAATGCCCATCAACGCAGGCACACAAGTATCTGTTCTTTAAAATGCAAATGCCATTTATTCTAAGAGTGAAGCACGCTTGGACCCACTCACTCTGCCTCCAGAAGACACCTAGAGAGCCCGAGTGGAAAGTGCACCTGACCTGCCACTGCCGCTAACCTGCACCGGTGGAGAAGCTGCCGCCACCATGAAGGAGACGAAACAAAACAAGGAAAGAAATCAACCCGACAAAAGGCCAGCATCTCTGTTAATATATCCTCACCACTGACAAAAACAATGGGCAGAACAGTGTGGCGACTCCTCAAACAGTCAAACACAGAGTTACCACGTGACCCGACCATCGGCTGCTAAGGATATATTCCAAGGAACTGAACAAAGGTGACGCAACACCTGTGTTCACTGCAGTAACATTCACAGTAGCCAAGAGATGGACACAGCCCACGTGCCCATCAACCCAGGGACAGAGAAGCACAATGTGGCCCCTCCACACAATGCAACGCCGGTCAGCCACCAAGAGGAATGGAGCACTGATGAAGCTACCTTTGCCTGGACAGCAAGTGACAGAAGCCAGTCACAAAAGGCCACACGCTGTATGGTCCATTCATATGAAATGTCCCGAATAAGGAACTCCAGAGCGGGACAGCAGACTGGTGGCTGCCAGGGGCTGGGGAGAGGACAAGCAGGGAACGACTGCTCACGGGTACGTGGATTCCTTCTGGGGTGATGAAACTGGAACTTGACAGAGGTGGTGGTTACACAATATCGTAAATGGACTAAAAGCTGGTAAAGTGTTTAAGATGGTGAATTTCATGTTATATGAATTTTGCCTCAATAATAATAATTTTCTTAAAAACGACAATAACAAAAGGGCCCCTTCATCCCCGGATCCCAGCCCACAGCTATAATGAAGACTGGCTGTGCCCAAAGGAGATATTTTCAATGAAAAGGTTGGTGACCATGGGGCCTGGGAAAGACAGTGCAAGGTCACCTTGCCAGGAAGGACTGACCGGGGTCCGCCAGGGCCACCTGGCAAACCCTGCAGGAGGGACAAGGGCTGCTTCAGCGAGCGGCCCGACTGCCCTGGGAGGCTCCTCATCTGGCGCAGAGCTGGGCCCGCGGGGCCCTCCCAGATGCTGCCCCGGGAGAAGAATGGAGCCGGGTTCGGCAGAAGCCAGCTGGGCGTGAACAGAAGGACCTTTCATTCCTGAAGTCCTCCCCGAGCCACTCGGACACAGCGCGCCTTTACACCAAGTTTTGTAACGGTAAACAACCGTGAAAACGAGTGCTCTGCTGTGACGAGAGCTGAGGAAGGCTGTTGCGTGATGATAATTTTGTTTCCTGATTTTCTTTCCAAGATTACTAAACTGGGCACCTTTCAACGTTAGCCAGTAATAATAAAACCCTTAATTCTTCTAAGGCTTAGACTATCAAAGGAAAGAAAAAGATTATTCAAATTACACTACATCCATCTCTACGACTGACAGATGGATAGGTAGTACACAGATGTGTAATTTTGACCGTAAACGTTGGAAAACTATTGGGCTATAACACAAATGTTTAGTTAAATAGTTTACTATAATTTTTTAAATTATGATAACATACATGTAACATTAAATTTACCATTCTGACCATTTTTAACTGTACAGTTCAGTGGCATTACGTGCATTCACACTGTTGTCTGCTTCCTGTAATTTGTAAGGGTCTTAAATCATGTCACTGATGTCTCCCCCAACACGTGGGGGTGGTGAGGAGAACAGGCATTGTTTCTGGGTGATGGGACAGGAAGCAGAGAGCCCGTCCTCATCGAGGAAGGCACGGGGCAGGAGGCAGGAGATGGACACCGCATGGCCCCGTCTGGCTCTGGCAGCGTCGTGACTGGGGGGACAGTGACACAGTCCTGGCTGGACGACGTGTCCTTTACGGCTCCAGCAACCGACGGCAGTCCCACAACTGAGGCTTCCTCTGGAGCTCTTTGCTGCACCCCCGTCATGCTCAGGCCCCCCCGACCTCCGAGGCAAGTTAACAGCGGAACCCCACTTCTCACAAAGGACGGTCCTGGCGGAAGTGACCGGCACAAGCAGGCACCTAGACGGACTCAGGTGCAGACGCTGCACCCCTTCTCTGCAACCGGAGCCTCCTCGAACAGCCCCGCTCGGACCAGGCTCGGTTTTTGGTTTTTTTCATCAGCACAAAGGCAATTTATCAGGTCCAAGCCCGCAGACATGGGGCTTTTGTGCAGGGCTGAAAGAGGGATTACATTTCAGGAATAGCAAACCTACTCTCTCTCCTGGGGGCGGGCAGCAGACACGCCGGTGTTGAATGCACTTTTTGTTTACCAGCTCAATTAGCAGAGCCTTGGAGGGGATGACGACAGGCACACACTCTGCACTCAGCGAATGTTCAGAATGCTCAGAGTTAATGGGCCAAACAAAAACAAGTACGGGAAGAGGGGACGGAAAATCGCCACCTGCCCACCAGCCACACAGCCATGCTCTGGGCAGCGAAGGACTCTTGGCCACCACCAACCCCAGCAAGCGGCCAGGGACACGGAACTTCCCCAAAAAACACAGACCCCACTTCACGCAGGCACTTAGCGAAAGGCAACGTCTTCGTCTGACAAAGGCTCTGGGCAGGAGGTCAAGAGAACAGAATCGGGTTTAAATTAAAACCCTAAGGCCATGCTGTCCAGTCCAGTAGCCGCTATCACACGTGGCTACTGAGCACTTCACACGTGGCTGGTCCGTGTGTACGTTACACGTCACCCTCCAAAGACTTTGTACCAAAAAGGAATGTAACACACCTCACCAACAAATGCCATGTAACTGCAACTGAGAGGATAATAGTGCGGCTATGTAGGACTAACTTCCCCTGTTTCTTTTTACTTTTTTAATGTAGCTACTAGAACATTTTAAATGACCTGTGTTGGCTTATATTCCATTTCCACTGGACAGAGGTGCTGGGGGACCTCGAGAAGGTCCTGACGATATTTCATGACAACAGAAATTCCTTCCTGGGTGCAGATGCAGAGGTGGAGGCTGGCATGCCGAGTATGAACGGGAGGCGGACCCCTGCAGAAGGAGGGAGGGAGCAGCACTGGCCAGGGAGGCTGAGCTGTGACACAGGCCCGGGACACCTCACCGGGAGGCTCTAGAGCATGAACAGCCATCGGAATAGGCCCAAGGTGCACTGAAGTCTCCCCCCACCCCTGCATGGCCGTCACACCCTGGCAGAATCTGTCACCGCAGGAGGGCGTGAGAGGATGTGCCCTTGAGCTGGGCATCGCTCCCGGAAGGGGCCGTAGCCCACGGTGCTCGACGCAGCTGGGGCAACAGTTCTTCCTCGGAGGGGTCCTGGCGGGGTGTCCCTCCCCTCTCTAGAGTTCCACCTCGACATCCGCAGTACTCAAGCCAGCCCTCGACGGCCTGTGAGATTCTAGCAACCTTTAGCACACGGTGTGACCACTGTGAACGCTGCAGTCAATGACACACTCAGCAAAGTTCTTAAAACCAGATGCTAAGTCAACTCAGTAATATCAGGCATCGCTTCCAGGCCACACAGAGAGCAAACACTCCCCAAGCACTGTCTGCCTCCATAACAGAATATACCGTGGTCACCAAACCTCAGGGGAAACGGCAAACGCAGGCACAGCACACTCAGAAGCACTTGATAAACTCCCAGTAAACCCCGTTTCCACCTCCTGGCCCCCAAACAGCAGAATAAAATAAATACGGCAACTGACAAACTGGAAAAGACTCACAGCACAGAAGCAACCAAAGCCCCCATCCTGCCTTTGGCAGTGGGGACCTGAGGCCCAGATCATGCTAGATGCACACCTGGCGCTCTGCCTGCCACGGCAAGGCTCAGGGGGCAGCTCACCCACTGCTGGTCTCTGCAGTACAGCGGCTTATCATAGGTTGAGCACAGTGACAATCAAAGACACTTAGGTCCCTAGGACAAAGGGAAGGTGCCAAGGAGCTACATGAGGGTACAACTTGTCTTATAAAAAATGCCATTTTCCTACCTCTTCTTCTCTTTTGAAAAGAGAACAGAAAGAAGGGAATGTTTCATCTTATGTCAACAGGAGATAACTCCAAGGAGACAGACTCTGCTTCCCAATCTCAGGAAAGAGTTATTTTACAGAAAGAAACAGGAAATCAGAAACAGAATAAAATCAAGATAAATCTACATTTAAGGCTGGGTGCAATGGCTGATGTCTGTAATCCAAGCACTTTGGGAGCCAAGGTGGGAGGATCACTTGAGGCCAGGAGTTTGAGACAGCCTGGGCAACATAGTGAGACCCTGTCTCTACAAAAAATTTTAAAAATTAGCCAGGCGTGGTGGTGCATGCCTGTAGTCCCAGCTACTCCACAGGCTGAGGCCGGAGGATCACCTGAGCCCAGGAGTTTGAGGTTGCAGTGAGCTATGATGATACCACTGCACTCCAGCCCAGGCAACAGAGTGAGACCCTGTCTCAAAAAAAAAAAAAGATAAATCTATATTTGAAAAGAGAAAAGCTAAAGAGAACCTTTCTGATAAAGAGAACTTCTATGATTTTAAACATACAAACCTGTGCACCTTTCCCTAAGGCAGCCCTTTCTCCCAGGTTGTATGAACAGACGTGAGGGTGTGTGTCTGAGCATGTCTGAGGACTGCTGGTATCAAACACCTGGTCACCAGCAAGCACAGCTCACCAGGGGACACAGAGCTACAGGACACTGCCCTCGACAGCTTAGAATCACACTGGCCCTTAAAGGGCCAAGCCTTAATCCAGTGTCCTGGGATCTGCTTCCCAGACTTCAAGCACTCATGTACCACATTTGTCATTTCTGCCACATTCAAATACCACCTATTTCAGTGGTCCCCAACCTGTTTGGCACCAGGGACCAGTTTCAAGGAAGGCAATTTTTTCCAGGGGGAGGAGGAGGGTTGGTTTTGGATGATTCAAGTGCATTACATTTATTGTTCAGTCAAACCTCTCTGCTAATGATAATCTGTATTTGCACCTGCTCCCCAGAGCTAGCATCACTGCTCAGCTCCACTGCAGATTATCAGGCATTAGATTCTCATAAAGAGTGTGCAACCTGGCTCCCTTGCATGTGCAGCAGGGTCTGAGCTCCTGTGAGAATCTGATGCTGCCGCTGATCTGACAGGAGGCGGAGCCTATGCAGTGATGCCAGCAATGGGGAGCGGCTGTAAATACAGATGAAGCTTTGCTTGTTTGCCTGCTCGCCTCCTGCTGTGCAGCCCGGTTCCTAACAGGCCCCAGACCTATACTAGTCCTCGGCGAGGCACAGACCGATACTATACTATCACTTGCTTAATCTCTCTTCAGAGCAACTTTAAGTTCTTCTAAACCTTAAGTTTATCCTAAGCAATAATACTTACGAACTCACACCTTTAATGTCTTTCTAATACACATTAAAACATAAACAGG
>CM052439.1:3468829-3555563 GCA_028533085.1 Varecia variegata
GACTTTCTGAACAGCCTCATAAGAACTTTCAAATCAAGGAAACCAAAGACTTCAGTGGTGGGAAACGTTTAAAGAGATTTAAAGGTACAATCTGATCACTGCTATTAAAACAAGAAACCACACTGCCACAAAGGGTTCTTAACCAGTGGCTGAAATTTACTTTTTCAGATAATGCACCTTGACTAATTATATTTTGTTAAACAGTTTATGTGTTGAGCTAAGAAAAAAAAAAAATGCTCATATAATTAAATCAATCTATTGAGGCCTTTCCATTAAGGTAAGGGGACATTTTTAGCTTTTCTGTTCAGAAGATTTTAATACCTGGTAGCAAGAGTGGGGAGTGGATTTAATAGGTACTTTTAGAATAATTATCCTACCAGTTACATTTGAGAATCTGAAGGAGTTCATGCAGCCCCAAACACTTTGGGTTGTAGAACCCTTCATGGACTGATTGCCCAGCTCAGACTGAGTGCTGCAAAGATGACGGCGACTTTTCACATGATGTCCCTGCAGGTCACGGGCCTCTGCCAGGCCAGGCCCGGAGGCACCCAGGCCCTGCCTTCACGAGAAGCCAACAGTCAGGGCCTGGGGAACTCAGAGTGCTCCTGGCCAGCACAGGAAGGGTTGAGCAAGGAAGAGATGGCGTCGGCAGCGAGGACAACGGAGCAGAATGCCAACCAGCCAGAAGGTCCTGCCCGGCAACGGCTGCAGCCATGAGAACACACGGGGCCTCCAGTCTCCACTGGCCGGAGTCAGGACGGGGATGAGGGAAGTGTTTAGATTTCAGCAATGCACACCCCATATAGTAAAGCTGTCCTGACCAACCACCCCCTAACCCGACTCTCCAGATTAGCTGGGGCTCTCTTTTTCTCCTAAAACACACCTGTCACGCCCGTCCACACTGGAGCTGGTGGGGGGCTCACCCACACCCCTCCACACCCCCCAGCAGGGAACTCAGTCCTCAAGTGCCAGCGGTGTTGTTTCCAAACCACCTTCCACCCACTTACTTGTAACTGTAATTACATCACTTAATTAAATATCGCATAAATCGATTAAATAGGAGTTTTAATAAGAGTAACTGTAATTACATCATTTGATTAAACATTACACACACTGATTAAATAAGAACTTAAATAAGAGTTTTTTCCTATGAAAATCAAGTTAAATGTTTTGGGACGTCTCAATGAAGTTGCTTTTTTAAAAAAAAAAGTTTAGGAAAGTGTGGCCAAGACAACTTCAAAGATGAGGGAGTGTCTAACAGCAGCCAGTTAAGCTCTGTTTCTTATTTATTTACACATAATCACTCATGTTCCAAGAGGAGAATCAGGCAGAGCATCTGCTAGCCTTCCCTCAACCCCCAAGTCCTGGGGGCTCCCTCGGGTCGGGCTTCAGTCCTGTTCATTTTTGTAGCCTTGGGGTCCGGCACGTGCTGGGCACACAGCCAGTCCTTGCTGGTGGGGCTGAAGTCAATGACGTGACACACAGCAGCCAACGGAGCAGGGACATGGAGGCTCCAGGGGCAGGTGCTATGGCATTTCAAAGGTTGAGATGTGACTTCTGGTCAAGGAGATGAGGAAGGAGGTCACTATTTCCCGCAGGGGTGAGCTGAGCCGTGGGCAGAACCCCAGGTGCGGAGAAGAGGGCAGGAAGCCCCCAGGGTGGGGAAGTACACGGGCAGGTGCAGGACATGTGGAGGGCAGAGGAGCACCAGTTGGGCAGGACAGCGGGACCCAGTGGCAGAACCTGGCTGGCGGGACCCCTGCCGCCTGGGGAACTACCCCAGCCCTCAGGGAACAGGGTCCAGGGAGGCCCCCGGGCTGTGGTCCATGAGGGAGCTGCACCCACACCAAATGTCACTCCTGGACTTACGTGACTATGGAAAGTCCTGAGCCTCGCAGCACACGTTGGAGCCAGCTGACACACGCATGGGGCACGGCACACACTCCCTTACCCGCAGGGGGTCTTGGCAGTGCTATGTGGCTAATGCTTCTTCACTGCACTTGTCAAGCAAAGCTCAATAAAGTTCAAACCCAAACCAAGGCTAACCCCACAAAGCCAGACGCAGCAGAACCTTGAGCAGAACTCAGACCCGTGGACTTGCGGGACAGAGAGGAAGCCCCTTTTCCCTCCCTGACCGCTGGCGATAGAGTAGGGCATGTTTTTGCCTCTTCCCTTCAAGCAATCCACATCTTCCAGAGGAGCTGCCTTTAAAACAAAAATTCCCAATTTCCCTATCACACACAGAGCTATCCAAGCAGAGTTAAGTATTGGAAAGGGGCCAAGGAAATGGGTTTAGATAAAAAGGAAGTGCAGGCAGTTAATCTTTTAACCTTAGCTAGACCAGCGCTGGCCAGAAGAACTCTCAGTAGGGACAGAAGTGTTTCATACCCGCGCTGTCCAGTAAGGCAGCCACCAGCAACACCTGGCTGTTGGACCTGAAAAACGTGGCTGGCTGGAAGAACTCAATCTCTAAATAGCCACACGTGGCTAGTGGCTGCCATACTGGAGGGTACAGAGCTAGAAAACATTAGTAATCATGTTGGAGGCGTTTTCCTAGCAATGATGAGATACCTAGGATCTGCTGAGCAGCACCACCTGCCAGGCACTATCCTAATCCCCATGCATTATCACACTTCATCCCAATAAAAACGTTCTGAGCTTTTTTAAAAGAATTATGGGAAAGAAAATTAATTTGAAAAGAAACTACTGAATAGTTTACAATGCACTGACCAAAGGTCAGTGCTGAAACACCCTCAAACTATGATACCTGAAAGGGATCCAAACACTGCCCAGGTAGCGCACTGCTTCATCAAGTCTCCACAGAGACAGACAGAACGGAGGGCGTGCTCACATGGAATGTGCTTCCCATGTTAAAGCCACCAAGCTGTTAGTGATAAGTCCTTGTCCCCTTTTAAGAAGCGGACTCTCTCATGCATTACAACTATAATACAAAATCTAGTTTTCAGGTTCCTTTTTGGCCAGCAAGGGAGAGACCAGCATTAAGAAAGCTGTTGTTTTCTTGGAAGGAACCTGCAGTCCCCACCCAGGCCCTATAAATAAAGGGCCGGTCGGTGGCAACAGCTGCTGGCTGGAGGCAGCCTGAGCCTTCCCCACCAGGACGAAAACGCGGATTACCGCTTCGGGAAGAAAACAACCGTTCCTGCTGATCGGGCTCAGCCCAGCAAGGAAAGCGAAGGCTGAATAGAAGCACAGACTTGGGGACTCGTTCTGGACAAAAATAAAAGAGTCTCCCATTGGATTTCTCTTTAAAAAGCAAAAAAACTAACAGGATCGGAGACAAGGAAAGAAAGGAGAGGACTGGGAGAGACAAGAGCCAGGACGACAGGCTCCAAGTATCTTCCATCACGGGCCAGTCAACCGTTCTTCCCTTAGACACACAATCTGGTTTTAATGTTCAATTCCATAAACATTGATAAATTTATATTGTTTGATGAAGTAAAGGATCTATGAATCTGAAAAATGATAGCATGCACTTTCAGCTACTGATTAGCAATGGGACTTCTAGAGAATTCCAGACAGCCTGAGAAATTACAACTACCCATGCTTCACGTCTCAGAACCAACAGGCTCCACAGACAGACCCGCATGTCCTGTGATGGGTGAAATCCAGAAGGGCTGGCTAAGGTGAGACGGCAACCCGCGCCCGCGGGCACAGCAGACACCCCCCACCTGTGCACTGCTCCCCCAGGGCTGCCCTCCCCTGAGGACCCCCGAGCCTGTCCAGAGAGGTTTGCTCCCGGGCTGTGCTCAGGAGGCAGGAGGGCAGAACTCCAGGCTCAGAGACAGGAGATGCTAAGCTCACTTTCTGTTTTCCCTTTACTTCCTCGGGGGCCCCCAAGGGTCTCCCTGTGCCTCAGTTTCCCTCTCACAAAGCCCCGTAGGGACATGCAGCATGAGAACGCCCGCAGGAGGAGAAGCAAGGGCACAGGTGTGGGTGGGAGGGGTGGGGCCCAAGCTAAATGATGCCCGTCGCCCAGCTGAGGCGGGAGCCACAGGGCTCGGAAGGAAAGGGCCGTGGGTCAGCTGAGGGCACCTGGCAGGGCAGGCCTCTCCAGATCACTTCCCCACCTTTTTCCTGGATCTCCGTTTCTGAACGTCCTTCTGCCTCAATCCGTAACGGGAAAGCAGAGAAGCAGAGACGTCTAGCCTGCACATCCAGGCTCTGTGCACACCCTCTGCCAACGGCTGCCCGCTGGCCTGAGGGTGGGCACACTGGCAGTGTGGTTCCTCCCAAAATTCACACCCGTCCAGAAGACACACGGGGACGAAGGCCATGTGACAGCAGAGGCAGAGGTGGGCGTGATGCAGCCACAAGCCAAGGGATGCCCAGCACTGCTGGGAGCCACTGGAAGCCGGAAGAGGCAAGAAAGGGCCTCTGGAGGGAGCACGGCACGGTGCACACTCTGACCTTGGCCTTCTGGCCTCCAGAACTGTGAGTGAATAAAGGGCCCTGCACCTCCCAGTCTGTGGCAGCCACAGGACACTAACACGGGGCCCTGTGGGCAGAGAATTCCAGGGCTCACTGGTGTTTAATCATAACAACTTCCTGCCTGGACACGCACCGCATCTGTCCCCGAGGGTCTGCTGGGCCCCACTGGATGAGGAAGTGCCGGGCACATGACATAAATATGAGACGCAGGAGATGGCACCTGCTCACTGGCAACACGGAGAATCCAGGCCTCTGTTTCATACAATAAAGTGCTGGTCAAAACTCATGGCACACTCTTGGTCTGTGCATTTCACTGTTTATGAATGCTTATCTTGGGGGAAAACACAGAACAGTAAATCAGTATTGATCCCAGTTAATAATAGACGGGTGATATGCATTCAGCAGTACTTAAGTCAGCAAGTGACTTTAAAAAGCATTAAAAAAATAAAACGAGGGATGTATAAATAAGAGACCGCAAGCAGTCAGATGTTGCTTGTAGAACGTAGGTAGTCAGGGTGCAAGTGCGCACTATAAAATTCTTCCCACTTTTCTGTATGTTTGAAATGTTTCATAATAAAATGTTATAAAAAATACTTCAACAGCAAAACATCCTTTTAAAGATTTTTGGAGATGGATCTCACTATATCGCCCAGGCTGGTCTCGAACTCCTGTCCCTCAAGAGGTGCTCCTGCCTCAGTCTCCTACGTAGCTGGGACTACAGGAGCCCCCAGCATTTTTAAATACCAATAACATGAGAAACTTCTGTTATTTACACTTTAAAACAGGACTTTTTAGGACATTCCCATCACAAATAACTAAGCAAAGCGTCTCCCTAATAACATTCAAACACAGAACATTCAAACACCAGAATCCCTGGTTAGTTCCTTTGAACCACCCCTTTTGTATGTCACACTGTGAATCATGCTGGGGAGGCAGGAGCTGTGTAACTGCACACGCAAAGTGAAGAGAGAACACACAGAAGACGAACTTTTAAAGTATTTCCTTAATTCCCATAAAACAGACGTTGCAAAGCTAAGTAACCCCCTTCACCTTCATTTAAAATGCTGGCGAGGGGCACAGAGCTCCAGGCAGCCTGGGACCAGTGCCAGGCGCACACTGGGCCCTGTGCCTGGCTCAGGGCAGGCAAGTCCTCAACTATGTGTTAAATGGGTGGAAACTGCAAGAACCTTAAACTGCGGAGTAGCACTTGAAGCTGTACTCAAAAGTAGCAATGCTTGCACAGAATTTGCAGAGAGCTGGGAGCTGGTCACAGGTATCTTAGCCTGAGCAATTGGACTGAGATCCTTCCCCCACGTGAGGCACCTTGAGGCCTCCCTGGCCTACTGTATGTCAGACGAAATCAATTTCCATGGAAAACAGTGCTCAGTAATAGTAATAGCATCCCCCGAGAGTCTGACCGCTCAAAAGCAAGGCTCACGGTCTTAATTTAAATCAGGTTTATCGGTTCAAGGAAAGCATCACATGCTGTCACATGTTGGTCATTAGTAGCTGGACCACTTTAAGATTCAATGGATACAGGCCAGGGTCATGATCGTAAATAGATTTTAAAAGGTTGTGTGGGCTGGAAAAAAATATGCATAACAAAAAGTAATTGCGAAGAGGAAGACCTATCGACTCCTCCAGAGATAATTTCCTCTAAATGGAGAGCTAGAGTAGCAACGACACACGCACCAAGAGGCCTAGCTACAGGGGGCACCTAGACTGTGGGTTTGGGAATCAGAGACTCCTTCCTACCCATGGCCCAGCTTCCCGGTTATAGCCATGTGACCTGGAGCCCCTGCTTAACCCACAAGAGCCTCAGTTTCCTCGTGCTTAAGAGAGGGTAACAATGCCGACCTCACAGGGGTCGTGACAAGGACTAAATCAAACAACACAGTTAAGCAGCCGGCACAGTGCCTAGCACATACCAGACACTCAATAAATGCTAGTTTCCATCTCTCGTCTCCATTCAGAGGCTCCTTCCAAAGCTGCAGCAAAGTTAATTAGAATCAAGCGAATGCGGCAAATTTCTAGAATTTACCCAGAAAGCAAAAATCACTCTACCCAAACACAGGATGATTGCTTTATGAACAATCCAAGTCCCGTGGCTATAATTTACACAAGAGAAAGTTATAAAACTACAACTTCTTGTCTGATTATAAAAGTAGAACAGTGTTCGTTAAGGACCCTGGATCCAATTAATGCATGAATTTCCCCCACAGAAGAAGCCAAAGCATCTTAGTTTCTGCCGGGCGGAGGATCCCAGCACTGATAGCAAGGGCTTGGGAAGCTCCTTCGGGGCCGCTGCAGTCACCTGGGCAAGAGTCACAGCAAGTGTGAACGAGAGCTGCTGCCCAGAGAGGAGGGCCCGGCAGCAGATTCAAGACAGGGCAAGTGACAAAAGAACCAGAGACTGGCCAGGTGTGGTGGCTCAGGCCAGTGAGCTATGACGACACCACTACAGTCTAGCCAGGGAGAAAGAGCAAGACCCTATCTCAAAAAAAAGAAAAAAGAAAAAAAACAGAGACAGAAAAAAGAGGGGCAGGGAAGAAGAACTGAGGTGTGGAAAGGGACCTAGGGGGACAGCAATAGGGGATGACTGCAGGAGAGGGAAGGTTGACCCTCGAATGCCACCAGGCTGCTGGACAGCAGTGAGCTCTGCTCCAAAATGCAGCAGGGAGAGAGCTGCAGGGAACGCCCCTCCCCATAGTGAGTGGCCAGAGGGTAAGAGAAGACCTACCATCCCTCACCGTCCCTCAGCCCACAGTGGTCACCGCACGCTAAGATCCCTCGATTACAGTCCTCACGTGTGATGATCCAACCACACTGCTGCTCACTAGGGCATGAGATCACCAAGGCACAGTTTCAGTCACTCTTAATGTCACAGATGAATAAAGGAATCACTTTAGATCATGGTGACTAGCCTTAAAGGTTAATTAAACACTGATTTCCTTTAAAAAGATTGTATGAGATAATCTGTTATATGCAAAAATGTAAATACTAGATATACCCCAATCTCTCAGCTCAAATATTTTATCATCATTTGTTGAGATTTGTGTTTTTGCTCATTTTGACAATGTCAAGGTATTACTTTGCTTTGGAGAAAAACCTCAAGCTAGTCCGTGGAAGGCCCATAAATATAAGTTAAAATTAAAAGCCTTGATATTCTGTAAAATATGCCAAAACTCAAACTTGGGAGGGAAGAAAGGAAGTTATGTTTCAACCTGACTGGAAGTCAGCGGCTTTCTTCTACAAACAGAAGCAGCTTAGGCTCAGATCTGTCAACAGTTTTTAAATCAAAGGCCTTCGATTCTGCCTTAAACACGAAGTCAATTACAGTTCTAATCCAAAAAGGTATTTAATGGGCCTTTATTTAAGTTTACAGATACGTCTCCCAAATCCTGAATTAGCTGTGTAGTCCTGTCATTGTCCTCGCCAGCCAGGCAGATCACGATGAGCTGAAAACCCCTGCCTGGGGCTGTCCCTGTGGGGGAGGAAGCCAGGCACACCCACGCTCAGCCCCCAGCCTCCCCTCCCGCAGCTGCCCTCCAGGTCAGTAGCCAGCAGAAGCCCAGGGTGAAAGGCTTAACTAGCTGCACACCTAAATCAACTGGCAGGAACTAGGAAAAATTCTATGATGTCAGGAAACGCCTCCTACCCCCCAACCCCACCCCTGAATCAGTGGCAGTGCCTCCTAAGCCCCCTGCCCTTCCCCCACACACCCTGGCAGCCCCCACCTGTAGGGTTTCTACAGGTCATTTGTTTGTCGGTGGTTTGGAATTCAGGATATTTTTCCCAAGGAAATACTAATATTGGAAACACTGACTAGATCCCGGACAGCTCACTGAACCCCTTCACCCACGACGACGCAGAAATACCGTGTTCACACAAAGAACACAGACTAAGAGGCAGAACCACAGTGAGACTCAGAAAAGTGACTCCACACAGGAGCTCAGAATCAGGACTGCGGGTGGGGCCACCCCAGCACCAACCCCCGGAGACAGCAGTCACCTCTCACTTTCTGGGGTCCCCTTCCTACCACGGGCCTTCTCCACACAGCCCAAACACAAGGCAGCAGCACACACTTCGAAGAAACGCTGTCACGTCTTGTGTCTGTGCTGACAGTCTGGTCAACACTTTTTATGACTTTGCAACAGAACATGAGGAACTGACGGGCGGAGCATCCAGCCGTGACCAGAGGTCTCCCAGAGCATCTCCTGGCCTAGCGGAGAAGTCCACACCTGAAGCTGAAAGCACCTGAAAATGACGTGCACTCGTCTCCCATTGCCGCTGCAATCAAGTACCACAAACCGAGTGGCTCAGAACAGCACCAATTACTACCCTAACGTGGTGGAGCTCACGAGTCCAACACGGGTCTTCCACAGTCACGGCTCCTCTCTGCCTCTCCTCCCCCCTTCCCTCTTCTACTCCTGAGTACCCTCGTGACTACATGGGGCCCCCGAGATCGTCCATCTCAAAGTGTTTAACCCCAATCACACCTGCGAAGTTTTTGCCATGAAATGTAATCACAGGTTCCGGGCACTGGGGCACGGGCATCTCTGCAGTCCGTTGTTCTGCCCCAGGAGGGGAAGGAAAGGGGAGAAAGCAGGTCAACTCTTACACCTAAAAATACTTCTTGACATATGCTCAAGTCTTGTTATGCTGCTCGTAACTGGAGAAAGAGGGGAACGGACCAAGGATCTCCGAACGGGGGTCCATATTGTTAAGGCATATGCCATAAAGAAACAATGGCATAGCCATAGGACCAAAAGGCACAGGTTCTATAAAAAAAGAAAGAAATCTAAGCATACGCATGTGAAAGATGCACAAACATATTGTGAATGGGAAAAACCAAACTGTAAAACAATATTAGAAGGATTTCATTTTTCTTTTAAAAAGTGAAGAACTACCCCATCTCACACCATACACAAAAATTAACTTAAAATAGATCAAAGACCTAAACATAAGACAAAATTCCATAAAACTCTAAGAATAAAACGTACGAGGACTGTATCCTCATAAACCCTGGATTAGGCCGTGATTTCTTAAATATGACACCAAAAGCCCAACCTATCGAAGGAAAAAATAGGTAAATTAGATTTCATTAAAATTAAAAATTTTAGTACATCAAAAACCACTATCAAGAATATGAAAATACAAAAGATAGAATGAAATATATTTGCCAATTATATACATGAGAAGGGTCTATTATCCAGAATACATAAATAACTCTTACACATCACAATAAAAAGACGATTCAATTTAAAAATGGGCAAAAGATGTGAATAGGCATTTCTCTAAGAAGATATACAAACAGCCGACAAGAGCATTAAAAAAAAGTTCAACACCGTTAGTCATCAGGGAAATGCAAACCAAAACCACAATGAGACACCACTTCACACCTTCTAAGTTGGCCATAAGCACAAAGACTGGCAAGGATGTGGGGAAATCAGGACCCTCATACTCTGCACAACAGCCAAAAGGTGGAAACAACCCAAGTGTCCATGCACACATGATGGATTAGCAAAATGCGAAGTATATGTCCAATGTAACATCATTCAGTCGTAAAAAGGTAGGAAATTCTAACACATACTACAACACAAACGAAGCCAGTCACAATAAACCACATATTCTATGATTCCATTTATATGAAATGACCAGAATAAGCAAATCCATAGAGATAGAAATTAAATTAGAAGTTGCCAAGGCTGGGGGGAGGAAGAAATTAAGAGTGTCTGCTAAGGGATACAGGGTTCTTTGTGGGGCGAGTGACAAAAATGTTCTGAAATTAGATAGTGGTCATGGTTGCCCAATTTGTGAATATCCTAAAAAAAAAAACAAAAAACCAGTGAGCTGTACACCTTAAAGAAGTGAATTTTATGCTATATTAATTACATTTCAATTAAAAAAATTTAAGAGTAAAAAATTACATATTAAATTTCATGGGCATAGGAAATTTCTGGAAGGATCTAACATTACAACGACACAATTGTGGTTCGTCTGGGGATTTGGAAAAGGCATATCCTTTAGCGTTGTGTTTCCTGTGCTAATTTTTTTTTTGAACAGTGAGTATACATTACGTTCATAATGAGAAAGTGATTTAAAATCTTAGAGAATAATGTTTACAACGAGGGAGACACTGCCACCAACGTCATCACCCACCAGCAACCGGAAGGTATGCTCAGTGCAAGGCCTCTTAGTCTGCCAGAGGGCAACGTGTCAGGACACGACACACCAGTGCTTGCTCCCCTGAACAATGTTCCCGCCTCGGGACACCCAAATCACCCCATCATTTCTTACGAAGTCTAAACTGCAAATTTAAAAAAAAAAATCCTCAATGAAATGTGTAATGAATTTTTTTCCCCTTATTAAAAACAGCCCTGTCTGAGGCTCTGGTCATTAGTTCAGAGCTCCAGTGTGTGTATGCTCTGCTCCTACCCACAGCACCTCGTGGCTCCTCGTGAGATCAATTTGCACAGTATACTTACGGCTTAGAGCGTAATTGCATTATTGCAAGTTACCGCGGCAGCAAGCGGTTGCGCTGTTCTGATCAAACGCTGTGAGAGAGTCCCTGGCGAGGAATGCAGCCTCATCCCATCATAACACCGTTCCTACGGGAAAACCAGACCAGGCTTCCTGGAACTCAGCGTGGGGGAGAGTGGGCTGGACTCTCCGGGGTCTTTGCATTTCTCCAGAAGGCTAAGGCTGGAGGGTAGCTAGGTTAAACAGAAAGGGAAAGGAAGTCGAGGGAGACGTGAGAACATTCTGGAAGGGCTCTGAGTATTTTCAAGGGCTTAAAAGGTCAGATTTCAAAACATGTGGTTTTCCTGGTCACACTTTATTCTTAGAATCAATCCTATGCATCAGAGACACTGGGATGGAGGGAAACCAAAGTCAGGGAGATGCGCAGAGGTCCAGAGAGAGCACTCCGCTGTCAGAGACAGACAGAAAATGTGTTTTCATGGTAACAAGGAAGAGGTGACAGGAGGAGCAGGCAACAGGAGAGGACGGCCCTGGCCCAGCTCCACTGGGCACCACACACCCCTCCACACACAGACACACACACACACACACACACACACACACGCACGCACACACACGTGCACGCAGCCCCCGCGGAACTGAAGGAGCCCCATGAACGTGGGCATTCACTGCACACCCTGGTGGACCACGCACAGAGCTAGGCCTCTCCGCGCAGGGAAGGCCTCCAGCCTCCTCCTCCTCATCACCCCTCCCCGCAGCCCCTCCCTCCTACAGACCGGAGGCCTGAGCTTGGCCAAGCTGAGTATCCGGCCTACGGTCACAAACAGAGGAGAAGCTGGGACTCTGCCCCGGGCACATCTGTCCCTGAGGACCCCACTGTTAGTCCAAACCTGTCACTTTACAAACAGGTGGCCTCTGGAGGGGAGCAAGGCTACCCAGGGCCACAAAACCTCACTCGCATAAGGAAAGGCTCGAGGAAGCACCACAGGCTCCTCAAAGGGCAATCAGCCGTCAACAGTTAACTGCAAATCTATGTTTTGCCCTTCGTGAAATGCAGCCACATCAGTCATTTCCACAAGGTACAACCCAACACACACCTCGAAGGTGCACACAGGTCGGGCAGAACCTGGGTGCCCACTCTGGGGCCTGTCTGGGTGGACCCTGGCGAGTTCATGAACCCTCTGTGCCTCAGTTTCCCTATCCAGGCAGCAGGGAAAGTTCTAGGACAGGATGCTGGGAGGATTAAGTCGGCTTGTTTAGGTCAAGCACTTAGAGTTCTTGGCACAGAGAAAAGGCCAATAAATCTTCACTGACATCATCATCATTTCTCATTTTCCATAGGTTCTCCTTTTATAAGTTCTCAAATGCCAGAATTTTGGGGATGAATTCACTCGATGCCTTTACCAAATCAAAGTGACCCCGAGGCTGTACCTGTCATCACGGTCTGCAGTTACTTCCTAACTCCTGTGGTTCCACCGCTGGTCCTCCCAGCTGCGGTAAGTGAGCGAGGCTTTCCAGCCCTGAATAAAACCGGCACACAGCGAACAGCAGCTTCCAAGAGGAGAGATGTCTGGGAATCACACGCAAAGAGCGAGGGTCTGGGTGCCCCCATGGCCGCCGGTTCCCACCTTCCTGGCTAGTTCCCTGAGTAGGAACATCCTCAGGGCTTCGCCTCACATGACCAGGAACAGGTGGGCTTCACGTCAGGAGGCTCTGCTCTGACAGCAGGAGGCAGACCTCCCCCCAGGACCCCATCAGACAGAACCCGGGTCACGGCACCAGCCAGCAAGACGAGCTCACCCTTCTCCATTCACCCTGGATCTCCAGAAGGCCCCGGGGCAACAACAGTCCCACTAAATGCTCACTGTCCTCGGAAAACGGTCAAGCCCAGATCCAAAATAACAGCCCTCAGTTCAAAATTAACTTCTGAGTTCCCAGTGAAGAAGAGCAAAAGACCACACCAGCTTGTGTCCGGGTTCCAGCCAAGACAAACTTCCAGAAACACATTCACTCAGGGGTAAACAAGTGCCACTGCTTGACTATACCAGAAATGACATCTAAACTCAAGGCTTCTGGACCTTATAGTCCGGTAAAGCAACCTGCAATACTCACCTTACTGCACTTTCTAAGGCAGTTGGTGAACTAATATATATTAATATAGCTAATACATATTGGTTTGTATTAATTTAAACACACATGGGGGAGGGGGGACCAAAGCACTGGAAACCAAGACCACTTCCCACTTAACTCAGCTGGAGGCTCGGGACGCTGCCCCCCAGCCAGAGGTCAGGCCGGGCCCAAGTGCTCAGTCTGCCCAGGGGACAGGTAAGAAGAGTCCAGGCACTCGTGGCCTCTCTATTGAAGCCCATCTCTGGTTTGTGTGGCCACAGATTCCCCCAAGGCTCGTCTGCAGAAGGAGCTTGGGGCCTGCAGGCCTAGGAGGGGCACCGGGAAGAGACCTGGGGTCAGCCTGCCCCACCCCCTTCTGCAGCCCCTGGAGCAGCGGTTGAGCCCTGGAGTGCAGACGGTAGGTGTAGGTCAAGGACAAAGGGGGCCCAGCTGTCACAGGGCTGTTCTTGGATCCGGGCAGGACAGGAGTTCCCCAGGATGGGTCAAGTTCACCAGGAGGCAGCTCCAAGGAGCTGGTCAGCGGCAGGTGTGCAGGGGCGGGCCCACCAGGCTGCCCCCCCGGCCACCTTCACACATGTACCTTCCTCCAGATCTCAGTCCACCTGCCCGTCCTTTGGGAAACTTCCAGAAGCTAAGCCACAGCCCGTCACCCAGGCTCCTGGGGCACACCATTCTTCCTGGCAGCTCCCACTGGGCCATGGACAGGAACACGAGGACGCAGCGTCCGGGTCTCGTGGCTTTGTTGTTTAGGCCTGTGTTGCTTTGCCTCGTTGGGGCAGGTGCACAGAGCGGGTGCCCGAATGCTCCATAACCAACCGACCAACCGTCTCCTCAACAAGCCGGCCAGCTCTGGCCTCAGACACAGGGCACGCGCCTGACCAAGCTGCTCCCAGCTCTGCCCCATGCACCCTCCAGCCAGCTCCACTCCTCACTCTGGCGCGAATCACACGGCCAAGATCAAAGCAGAAGTTCACAGATGTGGTTTGGGTCAACTCCTCACATTTTGCCAAAAGTAATCTCACAAAAAGAGCCAAGGATGAACAGCTCACGCACAGCCCAGCCTCTGAACGGGACTGTCTCTTCTTTCCTTGCAGCTGGCGAGTCCTCCGGCTCCCGCCCTGAATGCACCTGTGGAGCAACCCGCCCACGCATGCCTGTGCCCTGGGCTCCGTGTGTGTCACGGCAGAGGTCAAACATCTGCGAGCACCTTCCCGTGCGCGTGGCCAGGCGGTACAGACTGGACTGGGGCCGGCCTTCATCCAGACACCAGAGATGGAGTCCAATGGGCACAAGGACATGGGAGCTGTGAGTGGGACAGCAGGCTCTCTGCAACCCAGAAGGGCGGGGACAGCGAGAAGAGTGGCCTTTCAGAGCAGGCGCGCCTCTGGCTCCTTTAGGAAATACTGCTCCTGTTAGCTTAGACAGCTCAGGAAACACCCTCGTGGGGAGAATGACCACAGCAGCCCCTGCAGCTCTGCCTGGGGCACAGGCGCTCCCGTCCTGCAGCACCCTCACCTGCCCGCTGTGGCTCTCCAGGTCCAGCCTTACCACCCCTCCGGGAACCCTCTATGATTTTACTGGCTGGAGAGGAGGCATTGTTTGGAAAACTCAAGAAAGTTCCAAATAGCATCAGGGTTTTATGAGGCACCTGGAACTTCCCACCACAGGCTGCTCCCTCCCTAAAGCTGGAGCTGGAGCCTTCCTCCTTGGGAGGGAGGGTCTTTCCTTCCCAGAGCCCTGGTGTCCGACCCCCACCTGGGGCTGAAATCCAGTGCTCAGCTTGGGCTTCCTGACACCCAGGTGCCCTGGAGATGGATCCCGGAACAAATGTCACCTGCCCCAGTCACACCCCAACTTCCCGAATAAGAAACCAGAAGAAATGGCCAATAAATGGTGTGGAGCCGAGATGCAGGCCACACTCTCAGCCTCAGCGTGGACACTGCGCAGCAGGCAGGGCCGCGCTAATTAAAACGAGACGCTCAGGATCAGGGTGCCTAATTACCTGCCAAATCAGTGTGCTGTCTTCCAGGCTCCTTCCTCCTCCTCCCCAAAGCCCTGCCTTCAATAAACCTTTCTATTTTTGAAGATCACTTTCCCGAGAGCCTTTTACAGGTCTCAGGCTCTCGTGCAGCGACTCCGAGGTGTTAGTTACAAATAAGCTTCCCTGAGTTTCTGGCCAGAGGTGACTCAGAGGAAAAAAGCCTGTGTCCGCCAGTTAAGGGGCCCCGGAGGGCTGGCCTCGGCCAGGCCCAGCAGCTGGGGTGGGAGGTGGATGGCGCAGTGCGTCTCGGATCCCTAAACTGAAGCTCCTTTCACACATCAGTGACCAAAGCTAAGCCATTATCAAAAGGAAATACTACGTCACTGGCAGATGTCACTCTGCTCACAGGTGCCCTGGGTGGCTCCGCTCCTGCAGGCCACCATACCTGCCAGAGATCCTCGCCCTCGGCTCCCTCCAAACCCAAAGCCCCGAGAGACCGTCTGACCTACAGTCCCGCGGTGACCTCAGGTGTAAACTGGAACCCGCTCCACCAGTTCACAGGCAGACCCCACTGCTTCCCAATGTCAACCAACAAGGCAGGGAGATGCTCGGAGATGCCAAGGACTCAACCTGCCCTCTTAACACTGGTGATGACGACAGTGATTCCAGCAATGGCCATCACTAAGTACTGACCACGTGCTAGTGACCTCAGATCAGCCTCTGAACTAATCCTAACAAACTGCAAGACAGGTATGAACGCCACTTGCAGATTAAATAAAACACAGGCTCGGAGGAACGACACAGGGGTAGGGACCAACTGAAAACCGAAACCCAGAGGAGGCCGTCTCCACACCCTCAGCTGTGGTCACACAGTCGGACACTCGTGTGTGTGTGTGTGTGTGTGTGTGTGCGCGCGCACGCACGCGCGTGTGCAGTTAGAGGGGGGAGCTGCCTCTCTGCGCCCACAGCAAGCCCCCGATGCTCTGCAGAGCCAGAACCCGGCTCAGGTGAGAGGGACAGGGCCCGTCACCCTGTCCATCAGGCACTCCGCTCTGCAGCTGGGTTCCTGAAATGACTCACAGTTTTGGCCACTGCCCTCTTCTGCTTCTCCCCCCACCTCTCTGAACCCTCCTGGTGTCATCGTCCTCCATTCACGGGGTTGAGCCTCTCTACACCCACAGCAGCTCCACACTTCTCAACAATACCCATCTCCAAACCTCTGCCAGGTATGCACACCTGCCCATCCCCACCACCTAGAAAGCAGGAGCAGCACTTCCACCACTGCCAGGTGTGCACACCTGCCCATCCCCACCACCTGGCAAGTGGGAGCAGCACCTCCACCGCTGCCAGGGTGCCGATGACTGTAACTGGATGAAGGTTCGAATGCAGGAGTGATGGGGGAAATTCCACACTTCCCAGTGCTCTGTGCTGTCCTCAAGCAGCTATGAGCAGGACAGGGTCTCTGCTTGACCCAGGTGATCTTCCTGACCTCCAACAACGCCAAGCCTTCAACACGCAAGGAAATCCCACTTGCATCACAGGGATACCAGTGAAGTGTTCCAAGTTACAAAATGCCCCTGATAGAATTTCTTTCCACCAACTTCTCTCTCCTTCCTGCACAAACTGTATTGCTCAACGCCAGCAAGCACAGAACCGCCAGCGGACCCGGGAGCCACGTCCAGAGGAGCGTGGCCAGAGTGGTGGTGACTTAAACAGCTTCTCACAGTCCTGTTCCAGTGGGTGGCAGCGGCCAGAGAAAAACCATTAGTTGCACAACTCTAGCTCTTTCAAGAAACTTTGCAAACTACCTGTATCTTTTTAAAAGCGGGTGAAATAAACCAGGAGGGCACTGCCTGGCTCCTCACAGCTGGGAACTGCGAGGTCCCCTTCTGGCGTCCCCTGAAGCTCCCGGTACTCGGCAAAGCTCACCTGCGCTCTCCAGAGACCCCCTTCTACACCTCCCAGCCCCACCGGCCAAGGTGAAGAGCGGAGGCAACACCAAAGAAACCCTGTGCGGTGTGTCCTGCTTTCCCTAAAGGGGCCCACTCACCAGTGCTCCGCACGGGCCCTCCAGGAAGTTAACAGCAACCACCTGCCATGTGCCTTGGAAAGAAAACACATTGTAACTCATCTCACAGAGGGTCCTTAAACTTGTCCAGCTCCTCTCTCTTCACCCCCAGAGAATCAACTCCGAGACTCGGAGGCCTGGAAGCGCAGTCCAGGACCCCAGCCTGCTGCTTCTCTTCCTGTGGACGTAAACTCGCTTTTAAGAAACACTATTTCACCTGCATCAAAGAGCTCACTCTTCAGCCCCAAGACTCACGGTTCACCCACTCAGCACCGTGCCCAAGCTCCCCGCTCAGGTGCAGGAAGGAAGACAACCCCACCACTGCGGCCCGTGTGTGTACGGCTCTCCAGCGTGAGCGTGTGGAGCTTCAGCACGCAGAGCCCCGGGTCAGCAGGTCTGGGGTGGGGCCCGTGAACTGCATTCCTGACGCTCTCCCAGGGGCGCTGGGGGGGGCGAAGAAGGCAGAGCTGGACCATGAGCTGAGCAGCGACTGTGCACGCTCAGCTGACTCCTACTGATGACCAGCTGGTGAGGAGTCACCAGCAACTTTACAAAGGGCTCAAAGGCAAGGGAACCACAGAGCACCATGGAAAGTATGCTGGAGCAGACCCCACCTCGGGGCATAAATATGGAGACATGCCCACCTACCCAGAACTCTGTGATGAGTACGTCTCTGGGGCCACCTGTGTGCTCAGTAATAATCCATTTGCAACACCTGCCACGGACACGGGCTGAGCGTGTGCAGGGTGCGGTCAGGAAGCTGGTCCTGCCCCCTCCAGGGTCATGCCACCAGATCTCTAGGGCAGCAACCCTACAGTCCTCCCTAAAAATTTACACAGCATCCTAAAGACAAATACAAGGACGTTCATCAATCTCCGCCGCTGTGGATCACCAGAGTTTGCTGCGTCCACAAGAGCCAAGCCGAGGGCCAACGCCCACCCTGTTCCTCCAACACTGAGGCCCACTTCAACCTGTGGTCACCCGAGAACCCTCCCCCACCCTAACCCTCATCACCTGGGCAGGACGTTCTCTCCACCAACCCCCACGCTCCCAGAGAACGCTGGGGCCGCTGTGAGCTGCACTACAGTGTTGTCCGTATTTCCTACCTTGTTGCTTGAATTAACAATTCTGAGAGGTTTACAAAATGGTTCTATACAGAACAAGAACTGCTAAGGGCTTCCATAAAATGGACTCGTGAATGCTCAGAAATATCAATACTATTAAAGTTATTCACCAGGTGCCAAAATGTAAACAGTATTAGGCTCATTTTCTTAATTAGATGGTAGAAAGGGTTTTTTAAAAAAACTAATCCAAAGGAACAAATGCTGCCCGCAGACATGTGGAGGGCTGACCAGCAATGCAACTTCATACAACGACAGGCCTCCCAGGAAACAGAACAGAAAGGCAACTGAAACTGCAGGCTGGACGCGGAGGGTTTCATGCTGGCCAGTGAATACCCTGCATCTGCTCTAAACCTCCGAGTGGCTGGGGGTGCTCTCCGGGGTCCTTGAGGGCGGGAGGCGTAAGCAGTCTGCAAACCTGCACGCCGCCCTTCTGGAGGATGCACTCCCCAGTGCTGCCCCATCCTCGCCGCGGTAACATCCACAGGAGCCAGCCTCCTCTACTCCACATTCCCTAAACACGAACAGTCTGGAAAATCCCATTTATGTGGCACACCATCCTCAAAGAACTGTGAGGTATAAAATGCAAGAAGAAAAGCAAGCCTTGAAATATTTACAGCCACCAGCATGCGCTCCAAGTACCCCGAGGCTGTTTCTCTACAGAGAAAAGTCACATTTCTGCACAAGTCCCACCACGCCACTTTCCTGGCAGACTTGGACCACCTTGCAAGTAGGGCAGTTTCTCTCTAGGGCAGGGGTGGAGGCACTTTTTCTGTAGAGGGCCAGAGTCTAAAGCAGCCACAGGCAATATGCATTCAATAGACGGTGCCTGTGTTTTTATGTACAAAAGCAGGGGGCCATGGGCCCAAGTTCGCTGATCCGCACTCTAGAGCGGGGGTCCCCAACCTATGGTGAGCTATATAATTATTTCACTAACATTACAACGTAATAATAATCAAGTGCACGATAAGTGCAATGCGCTTGAATCATCCCGAAAGCACTCTCTCAACTCCCACCCTACCCCCTTACCCCCCCCCCCGCCGTCCGTGGAAAAATTGTCTTCCATGAAAACGGTCCCTAGTGCTAAAAAGGTTGGGAACCACTGTTCTAGAGCACTCCTTAATCAAACACACGGACACTTCTGCAGTGAAATGTGCACCTTCACATGCATGACACGTGAAGACGACAAGCAGCCTCCCCACACGCATCTTAGATTTTGATGCCAAATGCATGTGCTGGGAAATGAGAAGCTTTTGGGCTTTCAAATTCCCAATAAGGGGCTGGGAGCCTTTGTTTATGTATCAGTGTTTCTGAAAGTAAGCTGGGGGAGATGAAAGAAATCTTAAAGTGGAGAAGGAAACAGGAGAAAGCGAGCCCAGCAGGCACCAGCTATCAGAGAGTTTTACGACACTCATCACAATTCTGGAACAGCAGGACTGCAGGGAGACGGCCCATCCCAGGGACAGGGCAGCACCCGTCATCACCGTTCCAGGGGAGACGAGAGTCAGCTCACTGAGCACTGAACTAGTCCAAAAGGGCTTGACTTTGCTCTAGAACTACAGGTACCGTGGAGCAATCATGCTGTTTGCTTTCTTGCTCTAAAACGAACATATCTATTTCTCTTGACATTTGGGCAGAAACGGCAGCCACAGGCTACCCTCCCCAGGGCATGGCTAACCAATATTTACCGCACCTGTTGCCACTGCATACACATTCTCAAGCCCTTTCAAGAACAGTGTGTTAAACACAGATGGGCGTGGAAATCTCACCGGACTCTTTTCCGGTCAATGCACAGACACTAAACACCCACCTGCCACCTCCACCACCAAGTGCAGCCCACACCTGCAAATGTGGCTTCCCACGGGGGCAAGGGGAAAGAGGGTGCTTTCTCTCCTCACGGTAGAGAGAGGAGATGAGGTGTCAGGGGGTTGGCATCATAGGGACTTGTGCAATTCCTGGAGGAAGCAGATTCCTTTCTAAACAGAACACACGAGACGCATGTTCACCGTGGCATCCCTTCAAGCGAGCGCCGTGCAGAATCTCAGCACATCCAACATGCTTTGCAAAGAAGCCAGGAGGCGGGGGATGGAGGGAGATATATAAATCATAGTAAGGGAGGCAAAGGGAACAGAGGAGACGGAACATTTTAGGACCATTCCCTTCCATCGGACATGCTCAGCGAAAGTTCGCTAATCTACATGGTAATAGATTTTCACAGCAGCCACAGGTTTGGCTGTGCTAGGCTGAAAATCTGACTTCATGAGCCCTGGCATCTCCTTCATCTTTGTTTAGTTTCCCTAGGGTGGCCGAAGGAAAATGCAGAAAGCATGTGACTTGTTTCTCTTATTATTTTATAGATGCTCCAGGCAGTAAAACAATGTTCACTTAACCAAGCCCCGGCGGGGGACGGGGAGGAGCTCAGGCACATTCTCTTGAGTCACAGGAGTTTGGGAAACCGTTCAAAAAAGTCAATATAAGTAGTATAATGATGCCTGGAGTTTTATTCAGGTGTTGGGAGGGGGAAAAACAATATTAAAAGAGGCAAAGACTTGCTGAAGATTTCTTAAAGCCTTTAAGAATCATAGGAAGGAAGTGTGTAACTCTAAGTGGGTACCAGGTGGCAAAGCCATCTCCTTGCAGCTGACAATGTCCCAAGTCCACTGCTGCCCCCTGCTCTGTGTGGCAGGGGAGAGAGCATCTCTCTGCTGCAGGGCCTCACACCACGATCCTAAAAGTGGGTTTTTCTGTTACATAAATAGTCGAAGGCTCCTAGATCTCTGTGGGTAGCATCTTTCTGCTTAAGTGGTTCACCTCTGCACAGCGGCACGGCTGGCACAGCAGGTCCACACGGATCGAGAGCTGAATCCTGCAGGGAGCTGCCTTCTCAGTCTGCTTCCACAAACTGCCTGGCTTTCTTTAACCTTCTTTTAATCTGCTTCAAGATTCACGGCAGCATCGAGATAAAATCTGTTCATTTTGTCCAAGAAGAAACTGAAGACGACAGAGGTAAAACAACTTGCTAGCTGAGAGGTCTCAGACCAACAGTTCCTCGTTCCAATCCACGCTGAGGTTACACACATGGTTCTGGGCTCCAGGACTGCCGGGGAGAAGACAAGCCGACCCCTCCACAACCGCCCCCCCAATCACCACCAGCTGCTGAAGAACCTGAACCCTGGGAGGAGACCACGGGCACCTGGGAGGGCCCCAGCCTGGCCTCCCAGCGAGCTCTGCAGCAGGTGTGGCTCTGGGGTCACCATTCCCTCTCCACGGGACACCAGGAACCCCCAGGCGTTCAACCTGGTTAAGTGAAAACCAGGCTGCTTCCAGGCTGCAACCTCCACTTCTCTTGTGCCCTCTGACTCTGACAAAGACTGAAGCCACCCATTTCTCTTCCAGGGACAGCCAAGGCCCTGAAGAAGTAGGATGGCCTCCACCGGGGGCAGCTGAGGGCCCGCCAGGCACTCGGACGTGGGGTTCCTGCAACTCCACTCTTGGCTCGGATGAGCGGTATTCACACCCAACCATGAGAAATCAACTGAGTTCTGGTAGAACAGCCCTGGTTGGTTTGATCTGCTTTGGTGACAGCTGTTCCCACATCCCTGAATTTCTGCTCCCTGACCCTCTCCTTCACAGTTACAGCCCAGTGTGCGAAGCACACAGCTGAACTGGGCACAGCAGAACCCTTGCTCCCTACAGAAGCTGAGGCCTGGGCCCAATCTTGAAGAATGAGGGTGGAAGGGCAGGTGCCCTGGGGCGACTGGAGGGGGCGGCATCCCATAAGTAACAGCCTACAGGCGAGAAACTCACTTGGTCTCAAGCAGACTTCTCAACCTATTTCTCATTACCACCTGCCCTAAGGAGCCTTTGCAGACTTTCTTCCTAATTGTTCTCCTCCCCCCGCCCCGTGAAATTTTAGTAGCACAGATATATTGTACACCTGTTTATGTCCTTGGCCCTTTGGAGGGCCACAAACCGTTGTAATACCTAGGATTTTTTCCCCTCCCTCCGTCTGTCCCGAGAACTTAGCTCTGCCTGCTCAGGAGCGATACCGCCCCACTGGGAATGAATGGGTGCTATAAAGGAACAAGCAGCTGGAGTGGCTGAAGCAGCAAGTATGGGGCTCACTCTGCCAACAGGAGGCTGCCCACCATCTATGGCCTGGCCTGTCCTCTGGGGCCAGGGACTGCCTCCCTGTGGGCCCTGCCTGCCCCACCTGTATTGGGACCCTCCCCTGCTTTGTGCCCAGCAGTCAGTGGTCCAACACGTATTCAGCAAGTGCCAAGTGATGCTGGGTGCTCCAGCAGATAATGAGGTACGTAAACGGTGGTCCTGGGCCTCGAGCACTTGTGGGACCAGCAGAGCCAAAGCAGAGTCCAGCTCCGTCCATCATACAGCTACGTCCGGCAGGCCCAGAGTAAGAGCATCACTGCAGGTGAGCAGAGGAGCATGGGGCCACCAACGCAGCAGGGAGAGCTGCCGGGAAAGAACCCCACCAGGGGAGGTGACACACACGGCGGGGCAGCGGGACAGCCAGCATTTTGGGGAAGCAAATGGCTTCGGGAAACAGTGGTGGCGTCTGACCAAATCTGACCATGTGCTAGACTCAGAGAACTCCACACACAGTTTCCCCTGCTTCATTCTCTGCAGTTGCAAGAGACCCAGAAAGGTTTTGGCTCAAACTTCCTCTAAATAAACTCTAGCTAAGGTTTCACACACTGGTCCTGCAGAACCGTAGCTGGGATGGATCATCGTTCTCTCTTATAGCCTTATAGCCTTGCAATAATCACCCCTTCCTTTCCAGGGCAACACACTCACACCCAGGTTGTCTGGTTAAGTTGTTTCCCTGACAGCATTCTTTAATGCCTGCACGTTTTCAACATGAAAAGGAAGTGACAGCCAGGGCTATTTTAATCAACGGCACTGTTATTAACATGCCCTTTGACCCTAAGTGCTGTCATCCAGAACAGCGTTGCAAGTGTCCATGCCCTGCATGGAGTCCCAGCCCTCCCAGCACACTGTGATCTGAGCAGCACAGTGGCGATGACCAGGGTGAGAGAGGGAAGGTTTAGAAAATCGGTAGCTCCACTATAAAAGGCGTCAGAGACCTATCATCAGTATGTCGAAATGACAGCTTACCTCGTCAGAATGTTGTTTAACGCAAGCCAAAATTTACAAACTGTTTAAAATTCAATTTAAAAACTTCCACCCACAGAATACTAGACAATTGAGAAGACACAATGTGACGCTGGACCAGCCTTAACCACAAGGAAACAAAGCACTTCTGAAAACTGAGACAAAAGGTTCCCTCAAGTCAACATTCCAGTAAGGAGATAGATTTTCCCGTTCAATCAACTGGAAATTCAAGTTTAACAGTTGCCGTGCGGGAGGGCCTCAAGCACAGGGAAAAGGAGCCCTCGTGTTTTGGACCCCTACAATGGGGGAGGATGTCCAACCCACCTTTCCACCCCGGCCCGGCCCAGGACCCGCTGTCCCGCCCTGGTGGGCCACAGACGCCTGGGTTACCTCTCCCAGAACTAACAGAGGAAGGGGCTCACGTGGTTGGCCCGGCGGCACCACGCACTGAGAACTGGACTTCCAGAGACGGAGCAACTGGGCCACAAAGACTGGGGAAGGATCATGTGTTCACCCCGAGGGAAGGGTCGAGCCCCAGCGAGGATCCTTTTCCTCCTGAAACTTACACAGCAGAGACTAAACACAGGCACGTCTAGAGGGGAAGAAAGTCAATCCCTGTGGAATTCAGGACCTTGTAAGGCAATGCCAGGCGGCACAAACCCAAGTGGTGTGGTTCTCACACATTTTTAACAAAAGGAAGTCTGCTAGCTGGTTCCTGCCGCACTGCCCAATCCTCCCCAGTTGCACCGCTGGACACGGGGAGCCCCTCCTGAAAACCAGAGAAAGTCACGTCTCAGCTATTCGTCAGCAGCAGACAGGGGTCTTGCCATCTGCAGCAAGCCCCCGGCCAGCCGTCACCACAGAATCGTCCTGCGACTCCCTCTGAGTCTGCCCTTTTAGAGGGCACATTCCGCCTCTGGATACCCTGAGGTACACCCCTCGGACAGCGTGGGCTCAGAGTGGCTGCCTCCTCCACACCCTCACACCAAGGCTCCCACCACTGCCCCTGCAGACGTATAAGCAAGGCTTCCCGCCAACGGGGTGGTTTTGGCCCAGCCTCCCAGGTCCGTGAATTAGGACTCCAGGAGACACAAAGACCCCTGGAGAGGGTGAGGCTGACCCCCTCCTTGCCCTCCTGCTCACACCTCCACTGTCCTCAGGCACCTGGGCCACAGCACAGGTCTGGGGAGAGGCCCAGAAAACACCACAGGCAACCACAGCCCTTGCTGTGGAGCCCAATCCAGCACCATCCTTCCTCCTGCGTGACCAGGCCAAGCCCCAGCTTCTTGTCAGGATGCTCCGGCACGTCCTCTGTCCCCAGGTTAAGATTCAAAGCCAACAGCTCTTCCCAAAACTGTGACAGAGAACATGCGCCCAGATTCCAGACTCAGAAGTAAGAACTTCCTACCGAGCAGACTCCATGCTCCCAGGAGTGGAAACTGAACAGCGGAGGAGGTGACTTTCGTCCTGAAGCACGGCTACATTTCCACCGCAGGGATGCCTCAGCACACAGGACGTCCAGGTGAGGACTCCAGAACATCCCCAATCAGGAAAAGGCACAAAATCCCAACTGCAACTGGGCCCTTCCACTTTGATGGTCCCAGTCACACAGCTGCAAGATTCAAAGTCTCTTTTAAAAGCCACTAGGACCATTATTGGGAAAACCAGGGGTGTGAACTGGGCCAGCCAAGGGGTCAGTGGCCCCGGCTTGGCGTCCCTCGGTCAGCGGTTACGGAGAAGGGCCTCGTTCCCAGGAGACACACCCAGCAGCATCTGACGCTGAGGTGTCGCAATACCTGCAAGCTTCTCAGTTTAGCAAAAACATATAAATTTACGTCCATAAAGACAGATAAAGCAAATGTAATAAACTGGTTTTTAAAAGTCTCAAAATCATCTTTCTAAGATCATGTTGAAAAAAAATTCTGAGAACAGTACTTTTTAAAAATGATTTCGTATGTAAAATATATAGTTTTATAAGCTTTTTTATCTGAATGGACACATCAAACTCATGTATTAGTATCAGGTGAGTAAGGAGGATTTACAGATTTGGGATTTTTCCTGGTATTTGAAGAAGCGAGGTTTTATTTTTCAGAGAGGGAGGCTGTGAGTTGATAAGCTCTTTTGATCTGACAGAGACGGTGCTGCCTTGAAACCAGGAGAAATGAGCTCCACTGATTGCTTCTTTTTCATCTAAGGATCCACTTCCACTCGTGCACCCGAGGGAGGGCTCCCTGAAGGCCACGGCCCAGAGCCCCGCCCTGGCCCCGGCCCTGTGCTCAGGGTGGGTCTCTGCTCCTGCCTCAAACACTGAACCCCAGGCTCTCAGACAGCCGGCCCCCCAGGGCCCACCGTTTAAACTGCACTTTGCTTCCTAGGTGCTGCTCTGAAGTCCTGTCGCCATAAATGAAAGTCACAGAGACCCAGCACACAAACAGTTCCAGCATTCAGGGCAGTAATTCTGCTTTCACAAAGACTACGAACTTCATTCCTGGAACAAACTGATCATTCACAATGCAGGCCCTTATCCATCTAAAATGTCAAGATAATATCCAGTGTTAACAGAAAAAATAAATACTGCAGCCATTAGAAAGAACAAGACAGTACCAAGGCTGGTCATCCCGTGTAATTCATTGAATAGAATATTACACACCAGTGAAAAGGAATGAACTATAGGCTGTGTGCATTATCGTGTCTCACTATGCAGAATCATGCTTAGCCAAAAAAGCAAATCACGGAACCATATACAGGTAAATTACATTTATGTAAAGTTGACAGAAACAGGCAAAACTGAGCAATATATATTTTAGGCACACATATATCAAGTGTTAAGACTAAGTGAAAAAAAGGAATAATGAACAGAAGATATGGGAAGGCGGTTTCCTCTGTGGAGGGAGGAGGCGGCACGTTCAGTGGGGAGGCAGGTGGGCATGTGCAGGCATGAGGCACTCATCTGTGCTACCCCCCGGACTGCGCACTGCGTTCACTCCTGTCTGTGTGAAGTGCACCCACGCCCACTGATGCAGGACCATACCCAGTGGTTACTATTAAACAGAATGACTATGTTTCACTGTCTCAGAGTAGGCAAAATACATGCTCACGTAAGAACAGAAAATTTCCAGAATGTTCCGAAATCATTAACTGTAATTACTGTTGATGTTGATATTCCCTTTTTTTTTTTTTTTTACTATAAGCAACTATTACTTTTACTTCAAAAAAGATAAATTCTCTTCCAAGTTTGTGCCTACCTAGACTTTGTGCAAGCAACTAAATGACCACATAAAGAACTATGTTGTCTGACTCGGGGGGGTGGGGGTGCAGGGAGGGGATGGGTGTACACCTACATGATGAGTGTGATGTGCACTGTCTGGGAAATGGACACGCTTGAAGCTCTGACTCGGGGGGATGCGGGGGCATGGGCAATATATAAAACCTGAACTTTTGTACCCTCATAATAAGCTGAAATAAAAAAAATAAAGAACTATGTTGGACAAACATCTCCCCGAATCTGCAACCTTTTAATTCCATGTCCTCGAAATACAGGAAATCCTTTCCTTCTCTAACATGAAGTTTATGTGGCAGCCCTGAACTGCCTCCTTCTCGAGTTTTATGCCACCCAGGTGTGGAGGGCAAGGTGGCCGCCTATAACCCTGTATCCCCGAGTGCTTCCTCCCTCCACAATGGCCTCTTCATCCCATTTTAATTCAACACACATTTGTGTATCATCTGCTCTCTCCCAGCCACTGTAAGAAGATTTTCTCCAGTCTTCACCCTCCCAAGAGAGAGTACCAGGCAGTAAGCAGAGCCTTCCAGCATCTTCAAAAACTTAAGTTCTTTTGCATTTCTGACAGTCAGGCTTTTTTGATCCTATTAAATTTTAAAAAAAATGTTCTCTCCTCTACAAGAATAAAGACATGGATTGAGGCCAGGTATGGTGGTTCAAACCTGTAATCCCAGCGCTCTGGCAGGCTGAGGTAGGAGGGTCTGCTTGAGGCCAGGAGTTCAAAACCAATCTGGGAAACATAGCAAGACCCCATCACTATAAAAAAAATAGTATGAATAAAATTAGCCAGGTGCAGTGGCGCACACCTGTAGTCCCAGCTACTCTGGAGGCCGAGGCAGGAAGATCACTTGATGCCAGGAGTTAGAGGTTACAGTGAGTTATGATTATGCTACCTCATTCCAGCCTGAGAGACAAAGTGAGACCCTGTCTCTAAAAAATGAATAAATAAGAAATGGATTGAGAGGGAAGACAATGAGAATGGAATTGTCCCCACCTGCTACTATCCATCCATCCAGCTGCTACTACCCATCCCCTGCCTGCCCCCCCAGCCCCCACTTCCTAAGGACGGAAGCAGAACTGAGCATGGTTCCCTGGGCAGGATTTCATGGTCCACAGTCCCATCAGCCAGAACAGAGACCCAGGGGACCCAGGTAGATCACCAAGGGGAGGCACAAATGCTTCCTTGCCCCAGACTAAAAGGGCTTAATTTCCTATGCCCAAAACACTAGTGGAAAGGAAACCCAAATTTCCTGTAATACCTCTTCATTTTCATTCCCATCCACCCTGCCTCCCTCATCCCCAACAGAGGCACAAAGAACTAACGCGGTCCCCAAGCGAGCCCTCCCTGAGGCAGCTTCCCTCTAAGCCTCTCCTCTCAGAAACAAGCGACTGACCGGAAGAGAAGTCGGCCCCTCTTTCATAAGGACCCGTGGGACGCTGGCAAACTGCACCACCCCACACCTGAGTCTCCTCCCTCCCACCTTAGAGGGAAACACGGAGGAGCGGGTGGAAGAGAAAAATTACTGAACAGACACAACTCGAAGGAGGCAGCGTGGCTTCCTAAAAAGGAGCAGGAACTGGGAGGCAGGAGACCAGCATCCCTCATTCTCATCGGGCCAGAAGCCCCTCAGGAGGCAGCACTGGGCAGGGACAAGCCCCACTACCCATCCCCAAACCTCAAGAACGAGCACAGGTGCAATCAGCAAACTCCCTAAGAGATCAGCTACCTGGCACATTGTACGACTCCAAAGCACTGCTACTGCTCTACACCCTTAAAGATATCTCTAAGGCAGAGACAATCCAGTGTGTCATTAAAGTCCGGCCGTAGAAGACAGCATTCCTAATACAAATTTTCCTATGAGCAGAGGTTGCAGAAAAAGTAGTTATTCGATGCAAGCGGATATTGACATACCAATCTCTGCAATGCTGCCCAGGGTCGTCCAGAGCACACCGATCACCATTTTAAATTAGGAAAACGCAGGCGTAAGCACTGCTTCTCTGTGGTTTCTTGCTCTGTCTGAAAGTCTATACGTAAAAATGTAGCTGCTACTTTGCTGTGCACAATAAAGTATGACATAAAACTCTCACTTAAGAAAAGGAGTAAATGAGACAGGACCAAGTCTTTCTTTCTGCCTCCCACCAAGAAAAAAAAAGGTTCTAAATGCTATAATAAAGTAATAACAGGTTCAAAAAAACATTTTCCACTTACTTGAAAAAATGGTTTTAAAATGCTGTAATAAAGTAAGCTTTTAAAACATCATCTTTTCTCTTATTTTTTTCCTTTTGGTAATCCAATTTTCCCACACTGGGATTCCAAGCCCCGCTCTGGAATACTAAATCCTGTCTTGGACAACACACTTCTAAATGTCCTCTGCAAGGAACACCTATGGAAAGCAGGGACTCTGCTGAGGAGAGGAGTAAAGCTGGTTCAGTCTGGACGGAAGAGGAAGAGTGTGGTCTCCTGCAGAGGGAAGGACCACCAGGTGGTAATGTGCTCCACACCCTCAAAAGGAGCGAGCAGGCATGTGGACACCTATGCAGAGAACAAGACCCCTGGTGCAGCCCCCTCCGCACCGTCTGTACACAGGTGCACAGGCATGCACATGCGCACGCGCGCGCACACGCACGCGCACACACACACACACACACACACAGGCTAAGGAGCTGTCTCCAAACCCCAGGAGAGGCAAGCATATCCTCAGACAATCCAGTGGATTCTGGGATCCAATAACGCTAACCACATAAAAATCAGATGCTCTTTTTTCCTTCAACAGTCCCACAGACACAATATGCCTCAGCGAAAAACACAATCTTGTCCTTGCCCTGGAAATTCAAAATTGTACATTATAAGTCAGTAACACCCAACTTGTACAACCATCAACACTCAAAGGCTCCAAATAAGCCTATAACCCTATTTTCTTTTCAACAACATCACAATATGGATTAGAGTTTATAGTCATTCTCTGAATATATCCCGGGAGAACAGAGTATAAGCTGAGATTAGCTTTTATCTTGAATATGCAACAGCTATGACGGCATCAGGCATATTAGCAGCTCCAGAAAATATGAATTAGCAGCTAACATGAAGCCACTTCGTGTGGCTGGTACAAAATGTTAGAAAAAGACTTCTGGAAAGCATGCCAGATACTCTGACAGAAGCACAAAATTTAAAATGCGGCTGACTTAATACTGTGCAGAAAAATGGAGGGCAAAAGAGAAGAAAACAGAAAAACAAAAAACACCAAGTGACTGCCAACAGCGAGTCCCTCACATCACTCGGTGACTTTAGCCCGAAAACATCCATGACCCACAGCCAGTGGTATCTCAATTACTGAGATAATTACTGGGCAGGGTTCAGAGCTCAATGATTGGACGTGAAATCACTACAGGTTCAGCAATATTAATAGCAGTAGTAGGAATCAAATGGATAATTTTCACATGGACAGCTGCAACTTTCTAAGATTCCTTCTATTTCACATGTGCCCAGCAATGGGGCCGCAGAGCTGTGCGTGAGCCCAAGTGCAAGGTCAACTGGGTGCTACCCTCTCCCTGCGGTCCAAGCAGCCAGCGTCCTCGGCTCCCAGCCTCCCCCCACCCCACAGCCTGGCTGCACTGCTTCTCTGAGCTGACGCCAGACCTCTGCCTGCACACTCCCTTCTTCCCCAAGGCCTCTGCCTCCCTCTTCCTTGGCCTGGAAGCCCCACCCAGGCCGTCCAGGACGGCTCCATCCTTGGCACCCTCCCCTCCTGCAAGTCTGCAGTCTGGAGTCCCCTTCTCGGCCAGGCCTCCCATGGTCCCCCCGTATTTTCAAGATCCACACACATGTGCACTCACACCCCTTCCCTGCTGCATTTCTTTCCTTGTCAGGTTTTGCTAGCTTTCATACCATACATCTTGCTGAATTGTTTATTGTTTATATCCTCCACCTGTCTCCAAAAGCATTTGCTCTGAGAAGGCAGGTCTGTGTCTGTCTTGGTCACTGCCGCAACCCCAACACCCGGCTCGGGCGGCACAGAGGGCGCAGGGACCTGCAGAGATGCAGAGGAATAAACGACCCTGACAGACAGATGGAGGGGCTGGCCAGGCTCCCACCCGGCCTCTGTCACGGGACCTGGGAGCTGCTCGTCCATCCAACAGGAGGTGGGAGCAGAGACGCAGGAGTAGAACCAGAGAGGAAACCATCATTGGGAACTAAGAAAAGATGACACTCGAACTGGACCCACCAGCCTCAGAGTTTATGCGACGCTCACACGGATTCTCCCCTGTCGTCTGCAGCCCAGCTCCCCATTCGTTGCACAGTGACACCTCCAAGATGCGTACAGCGTAGGGGACAAAGAGGAACCGGCAACAGTCCTGGTGGCCGTGGGTTTCACACCAGGGTCTCCGCGGTGCGTGCTGCAGGGAAATCACAGGAAAGAACCAGAAGCAGACACCCTCCCCTGGGGCTAACGGAGAAGGTTTTCATGGAAAAGTTAATATTTGATCTGTCCTTAAAAGATTACCAGGACTTCAACTAATGGAAAGGAAGATTATTCTGGCTGAAGGATAAAACGTCACGAGCAAGGAGAAATGAAGCACAGCTCAGCAACGTGAGCTGGAAAAGGCCAGGCCGGCTCGGGTCCCGTGTGGCACAGAGAGGGACGCAGAGGCCGCCACGTCTGCAGGACGAGGCAGGAAGGGCCTCTGTGCCCAAGCCCTGGAGAGGTCACAGGCCAGGCCGGCCCGGGGGTGGGCTCCAAGTGCGTGCCTCCCACTCCCAGAAGGTTCTGGAAAGCGGGCATGTGGAGACTGTCTGAGCCCACTGCATGTCACAGGCTCACTGATTAGGCATGAAAATACAAGTTTAGTGAAAGGCGGCAGAAAGGCTTTTCTGCAGAAATGAAAGTGAGTGGCTTGAATGGCAAAGCGCATTAAAGGGCCGGCGCCTTCTCAGCCCCGCCCGGCCCCCAGGGCCTCTGAGCAAACCTTTGGCCACGACACCGCTCCTTACCACCCCGCCGTGCAGAACAGAGAGAGGGAGGATAAAGAGGACAGAGGTTTCATTTCATGTGTTTTTTTAAATCCAAAATGCTAGCCTAAGATCAATTCCTCCTGTGTCTCGGCGGGGGCAGAGGGACAGTGCAGTTCTAATTTCATTTGGTAGCGACTCACATAATGAGGGTCGGGCTCCGCGACCTCCACACCCTCTTCATACACTTGCCCGTCAGGCACAGGACTCCACTCTCCCGAACTCAGTTCCGCCTGGCAGTCCGCGCACACGCTCTCTGCAACAGCGGCACAGATGAAACGGGAGGCAGCAGCCAGGGCGCCAACAGGCTCTCCGGAGGGGCTCCTCGCTGCCACCAAGGACGGAGAGCCACCCAGCCCGGGCACCGGCAGTAGGGGGCTGCCCTCGGCTCCCGCGCACACCCCGGCGGAAATCTAGGCACCTGGTGGCAGGGACTGCTACGTCTCCGACAGGGCGCTGGGATTCCAGTGGGGCAGGACAGGGAAATGGGCAGGAAAACCCTTCCTGGGGTGCTCCCAGGGGGCTGATGTTTGCTTGCCACTGTCACTCACTTCAGTGACACTTCTGAAGAAAATGTCAGTACAACTGTCAACTCATCCAAGGAGCCCCAAAGAGGGCAGAATGGGGCTAAAACAAAATGCCCTGACAATGGAAGGAAAATAAAAGACCGCTACTATTCCTTAGGCACTTATCCATGCACCAGGCTGCTGTTAGCACGTCCGTGGATTTCTGCATTTCAATTTCCCAGCGCTGCTCTGAAGAGGTACTATTACTACCCCCATGTTACTGAATGAGGAAACTGAGGCACAACACATCCCTGACATTAAATGAAATGACTTCCAGTGGATGTATATTATGATCAAACTAAGTAATACAGTTTATAAATGAACATGTACATATAAATAAACTTCTGATTAAATCTAGCTTCAAGCATTGATCAGAGAAGGTAAATGACCTTGAAATTGAAATAGGTTACAGAGACAAAAATACCCGCCCAGCGATGAACCACCAAAAGTGCATCTTCAGAAAACACGGATCTGGCAACAGCACAGCGTCGGGCACTGCACGCAGGTGCCACGTTAGTGTCTAGGCACACATTCAATCAGACGAGCCCTCAGAGGGACGCTGCTTCTGGAAGAGTAGAAATGTCTTGCCAACCCCCTATTACGATCAGAGCAGCTACCTTTTGTTAATATTAAACACTTACTGTGCGCAGGTACTTTGGCAGCAGGTACTTTTTTTTACTTCCTCATCTTCACTCCCCACAACTGGCAGGAATCTGTCTCATTTTGCAAAGAATACTGAGCATCTGTTAAGCCCTCTGCTCAAGCCACCACGGGGTCAGGGAGGGCTGGAACCTGAACATACTACGCTGCTTCTCACAGGAATACGGAAAATCACTGAGAACATACAGTGCCGGTTCTGTAGTCCATGGGACCGCTACGGCGTGGACAGCGATGATGTCTGGAGGGAGAACCTTAGGCTCCGGGCAAGTGCTACAGAACTGTCAGTTAGGGTACTGCCCATGCAGCCCACCTGGACCCCACTCATTCACTCCCTGGAGAAGTTCTTTGCATGAAATGTTGGTTTGGTCCAGCAGGTAAGAAGCCGCCGTCAACACAGTTTAAGCAGCTCGCTCTTGCCCAGCCCACAGCCCAAACCAACCAACTCTCATCACTGGCCCCAAGCCCGAAAAGGATGCCTCCAACACAGAGGGGCAGGTGGGGACGGTCCCCTATGTGCAGAGCAGAGGAGGGACCCAACGGGACAGGAGCAGTAACAGTTCCTCACACGTGAGAAAATCCCAACGCTGATTTCCTGCTGGCCTCCCAATGCCATTTTCTAAGCATTCCTTTTCTTTAGAGCAAAAGACAAAAGAACAAAGACCAAGAGAATACAATAAAGGCTAGCTGATGATTTTAAAAACTGGAGTAGGATGCTTGCCACGCATTTATTTCATCTCAGCCAGAGCACAATTTCACTCAACATTCCAAGTAAAATCTTTGTTTTGATGCTTCGCACAAAATGCCACCCAGTTTCTAATTATCTAGCACACTTCTATACAATGAAAATTATATTATAGTAAACTAACGAGTCTTGGATGTACACATTTCCCCAAGACCGTTCTCCACTTGCCTGATCCAGGAAAATTAGTCATTAAGCTTTCTTACATAATTTCCTATTAAAATCTGCTTGATTTCCTGCCTGCCACAAACATTTGAATCTTCATTAATTCTAACAAGAAGGAAGTCAAACCCTCTTCCATCAGAACGTGGCTGAGTGTGGTTTTTAGTGAGCTTGACCATTTCTGGATTTTAATGAGCTATTACTAGGTAGAAAAAGAACTTTCTTTTTCTTAAAACAAAAACACCCACAGCAGGGCTGTAAGTCTATATACATCCTTGATGCTCCTGCCTGACCAGTCGAGACTTGTTCTACACCGACTCACTCCCACCATGGCCAACACCAGGCACATGGCTATGGGCTGGGGTTTTCTTCTTTCTAAAAATCAATAGCAATTTATTGACATGTATTGATTTATTATTTGAAGATAATTCCATGACTAGTCTGAAACATTAAGGACAGAATCAAACCAAGGAAAGCAGAACCCGTGTTTGCTAACCTACAGAAGCAGCATCAGGCGGGTGCGTCTGAGACCACAGCTGTTCACAGTTAATACCAAGGGTTCTGGCCAGACAGACACCAGCTGCCGGGGGTGGGGGGGGGCCGGCACAGCACACAGGTCACCACACCCAGAGCCATGCTGTACCTAGGTACAAAATAACGGGTAAGCTGAGGCAGGGGCACTTGTTTTTCTTTTCATTTCTTTTAAAACGTTAACTTCTGTCATTTTTATTTAAAACATTCCAAAAGCATTTTAAAAATCTAGTGTGGGATGAGTCAATCCCAATATCCATATGATTAAGTATTATGCAGCCATTAAAAAAAAAGTTTATGGAAAGGTGAAGACACAGGAAAATGTCACTATTACAACGATTAAGTAGGAAAAAATCTGGACAAACCATTGTGTATGTATGTCCATACTCAAGCCTCATGAAACACAAAGGTGGAAAAACAGCAAACACCCCAAGAGTAACAGCAGTTGCCCCCAGATGGAAGAATTATGGGTGACTGTTTTCTTCTTTATAGTTTCCCATTTCTCTATATTAGTACATAAAACATTAATAATAATTTAAAAGAGCTGAACTCATTTCCTGCAAAATCTACTTTTTATGATCGACTCCACCTTTTCTCCCATATTCTTTTTGCTTTTTAAAATTCTAAAACTTTGACGAGCATCTGCCCGGTGTCTTGTCCAGTGGAGGCAGCCCCTTGTCTGGGCTGGGGCTCCTGCCTGCAGTTTAGAGGTAAAGCTAGAGGTAAAGCTAGCAGATAGTCAGGGGTCTCCCAATGCCCTCGTCCCACGGTGGATGTGCACGAAAAAGGACACATGCATGAATCATTACCAAATTTCGAGGCTGAAGTGGCAGGTGACATGGGAGAGGGGACTCATGAGCTACGGACTTGAAAAGAGAAGCCCATCTGGGAGATGAGGACTGCAGCCACCACGCAGGGCCAAAAGGATGGACCGTGTTCCCAGGCAATGGGTGAGGGGCTGGAGCAAGAGCCTGCCCAGCTAGAAAAGCGGCAGGAAGGAGCGAGACCTCTCGGTGGCATGAGGCTGGCTGCAAAAGGGCCAGCGGTCCCATGATTCGCAGGATGGCGCAATGCCTCGCCACACGAAAGGGAGCGCCAGCCGGTGAAGGACAGTACCCAGAGGCATCACTCTGGACCAGAGAACAAGCTGTGATCCCAAAGTCGGCCCCTCATGCTGCGTCTTGATTTGTGTACACGTGCATTAGCAGAGATGTGCCAAACACCCCAGCTCTTTATTCAGCTACTGGTTTTCTAAGTGCACTTCCTGAACTGAAGTGCAAGAAGGTGAGAACCACCAGAGAGCTTCGGGTTCACCCATGTCCCCCTGGCCCCCACCAACGTGGGCTGGCTCAGACCCAGTGACAAGTGTGCACGGCCTTCCACGGTGAGAGAAGCATCGGCCCTGGGAGAAACACAGAGGAAGGGGACTGAGACGGGCAGAAAAAGGGCCCCCGCAAAGATGCCCACATCCTGATCCCCAGCCTGTGACTATGTGACCTTACGAGATAAAGGGGCCTGGGAGATGTGATGAAGTCAAGGACTCTGAAATAGGGAGATGGTTCTGGATCATCCAGGTGGGCCCCGTGTAAACACAAAGGTCCTTAGAAAGTGAAGAAGAACAGTCAGAAAAGCAGACGTGAGGACGGAAGCAAAGTGGGGGAGAGCCTGGAGGATGCTGCCCCACTGGCTGGGAAGACGGAGGAAGGGCCGTGAGCCAGGAAGCTGGAAAAGGCAAGGAAACAAATCATCCCCTGGAGCCCCCAGGAGGGACGCAGCCCTGCTGACACCTTGATTTTAGGACTTCTGACCTCTAGCACTGAACATGTGTGTTGTTGTAAGCCACTAAATCTGGGATAGCTTGTCATAGCAGCAATAGGAAACTGACACAGTGACCAAGATCTCAAGGGACCCTGTGAACACCTCTGGACATAAAGTACAAGCACGATCTCATGGGATATTTGGCACGTGGCAAATCCACAGTACATCGCAACCCGTCAATAACGAAGGCTGGGAACGAGCTCAGCCTCAGCAGCAGTTTGCTCTGATCAGTTCGCTAACGTGGCAATAACGTGACCTGCATTTGCGGTAACTGCATCTTCTGGACCCCTCTTCCTGGTGGCACTATGGTGGTCAGTGGTGCAAGACTCGCCGGTTCTGTGAGTGTCAGGACAGCGGGGGACTGAGGCCACCCTGTGTCTTCTCTTCTCAGTGTCTGTGGGCTCATTCTTGCCTCTCCAGCCCAGCTTTGACCCAAAACCACACTGAGGTATTTCTTGAATTCCATGCCCATCCCCAATAAGGTGGACACGGCCTTTGCCCAGGCACTTACTGCACAAGGCCAGCGCCCTGCCCTCCTCCCAGCCGTGCAGACAGGCCGGGGGCCGGAGTTCTGCCTACTGGGCTTCTCTTCTCTCCTCCTCTGCCTGACCACTGCTTCCAAACTGCCCAGCAGCCCTGGCTCACAGGTTAGGCCAAGGGGACAGAATGCAAAATGGTCCCAAAGAGCACTCACATGCAAATGAACATGTGCACCTCACATGGGAGATCACCCAGGTGGGGACAGATTAACACAGTGACAAAGATAACCTAAGTGTAGAGACTCTTCGCTCCCTCCCAAGTCTTGGATTTTGTGATGTGGGGAGCCTGAGCTCTCTAGTGTTCTGCACTAACTCCCTGGAGCTGGCCAGCTTTATGCTGGATATGCACCTATGTCCCCTGCCCCCTGGACACTCAACATGCTTACATGATCTGCAGCTCCTGCCAGTTTAATCCCCATCCATGGGCTCTGGGGTCAGGCATACCTGGACACCACACCTGGATTCACCATTTGCCCCCTGCAGGACCTTAAGTGAGGTCCACACTGTGAGTCTCTTAATCCCTATAATGACAATGATAGCATGGATTTTGCAGATTATTATGAGAGGTGGCCAATGTACATGAAATTCTCAGCACACAGTAGATGCCTCCCAGCACACAACGGCCTCTGGAATACACTACAGAATGACTAGTTCCCTGACAGGACTTAGAAAAATCTGCTTTCTACCATATGCAGGTGCCATACCTATGCCAAGGCAACATGTGCACAGACACACAAGCTTTCCCACAGAACAGTGAGAAAAGTCACCAGGAGCAGAGCTATGAGTTGGGGCCACTCTCCATACACAGATTCCTGAGCAGGGGAACTCGGTGTTTTGTGGCCCTCAAAAACAACCAGCACTGCAGATAAGTGTAGGATAATCAAGTAATAACCAATGGCCAAACAATGATTAAAAAAAATGAATCACATACACCAAAGCTCACAAGAAAAGGCTTGGAATGGTATGTTCTTCCAAAGCTACTGCATGATGTAAGTCTGACAAACATAATTTGTTGAGAAGCCAGTCTTTTAACCGTCTGAAAAATGACAATCTCTCAGGCATCTCTCCATATATAACTCCCACACATTGCACTTCAACTTTTCCCGGTGTTTTTGGCATTTTTCCATCTCACTCTCTAATTCTAGATCCGAAATCAGCTGAAAGGCCATAACCAATACCCTTATGAAACTTAAGAAATAAAAAACACCAGTGGAAGGCAGGAGGTGGCAGAGGTAGGCAGCTGAGTGCACAGATGGCGGATCGACCCCGGCTTGCTAAAGAACGACCACCCCCCAGGTGTGCGGACCACCCGGCCAGCTTCCCTCTGAAGTGTGGGGACACAGGGAAGGGGTCCGTTGGTACGAACATTTTGGGGCTAATGCGACAATGTTGTTTTTATTAAAAACAAATTTTTGACAGATCGGTTACCCACTAGGACAACATTACAAAGAAGGGCTCAGTGAAGTTATGATGAAAATGCCCTCACTGCAGGATTCACAATAGCAAAAACTGAGAAGAAACTCAAATGTCCAACATCCACTCACTCAAAATGATGACACAGGCAGAATTTGGTGAAGAGCTCTAGATGAGGCTCTCTGCATACCTTTATGCAAAGGAGCCGCTTTGTTGTAAGATGTGAACAGAAGTAAAGAACATCTGAAATGACACACAAAAAACCTAAATACCGCATCTTGAAATGCCAGGCCACAGGCAGTTTTTTTCCCTGTCTACTTTGAATAATCCTATGACGAATACAAATTATAGATGTTTAAAGTAAGTAAAGTCTGTTTTAAAATAATAGGGTAGCCCTTATAGACAACAGTAAGTGAGGGCTGTTTTTTAGGCATTTTCCCCACTTATTAATAACTCCTTGATAGGTCAATTTAAATGTACAAGCAGCCACACCCCCACACTGAGAAGCGTGCCTGGCCGATGGCTTGCGTTCCTCCCAAATCCTCCTCCTCTAATCACACAGCACCCACCATTTCCTGTTTCCAAGGGATTTTCCAATATCTCATCCCATATCTATTTCTACCGATCACTGTTTGTCAGGGATAAATACTAACTGGACACAGAACAACCACTGTTTCACTTTTGCTTGATACAGTTTCATGGAAGACTCCAAGTCTGACAGTATTTCCATTTCAGGAGAAAAGACGAGAATACCTCCACCCCAAAGTGTAGACAGAGATAAATGCTTCCTAAAACAAAAACCACAGTATCTGTTCCCGTTTCATTCCATCTGTGGAAGTTTGCCTGCAGGTTTTTGGACACAACTCACCCACATTCACCTATGATTTGAGAGAAAATAGTGTTACTTCAACTTTTAGGTTTATTATAAATCATAATTATTCTGAACCTAAAGAAACAACAAGTGCCTCCAATTTCCAACCTCAGGACAGCAATGACCTTTTACACGTCATCCACACTGTTCAAGTCCTCATCTGTATCTCCTTTTGACGTTAATTTATGCACAGTAATCTTGTAAAACTCCCTTTGCTTGTAAGGTTTCTTTTTTTATTATTTTTAAGGCTTTTTTGATCTCCAAATAATTCATTCCTTGTCACCTTAGCTTATTCACAAGAGGCTTGTTAAATCTTTTTATGTAACAGGATTGCAAGGGATAGTCTACAATTTCAAATGATTTTCTTGCTGCAAAAGTAAAAATCTAATTCACAATCTCCAAGTAAACAGGGATGAATCATAAGCAAAGGCAACAACCATGCCCGACCTTCCCACGGGAGAAGATGGGTCCAGACATGTGTGAGGCACCCAAGCCCTTCCCACGACGTCCTTCCCCACGGATGGCACAGGCCACAGAGCACACAGCAGGTCCACAGGTTCCTATCAGTCAAGAGAACCCAGCTATGCGTCTGGGTTCATTTGGCTGAGTGGCCTTGACTTTGAAAAATAGCCATCCAGAGATAACTGCCTTTCAGTCTACTCACTTTATAGTCCAGTGTCTCCTAATAGAGACATCTGCTTAAAATCACATCAATCTCTGGAGTTTCAAAGGAGACACTGACCTAAAATACAAATTTAACAATGGACAGTCACCACCCCAAAAAAGGGAAAGTAAATAAAAGAAATCAATCTCAATTTTCTTTCCTAAATTTCATGACTCCCTCATCTACTAATCAGTAAGAAACTGAACCCTGACATTTTAAGGCGACTGCAGACTAAGGAGCACATGATACATTTTAGAACTTTTTTTAATGAAAACTCCTATTTGCAGCTGAGACATTTTATCTAGAATTTGTAATTAGTTTTTCTAGAATTAAATAACTAGTTGACCAACACCACCCAAGAATCAGCCCAAGACAGCTGTTCCCTGAAGGGCTCCCCTTCCCCACCTGCCAACTCCACTCGTCATGTTCGGGGGTCCAAGGCAAACCAACAAGGTCCCTAAAAAGGAGGGGTAGCATGCTACCTGCCACCAGGCTTTCTCTGCGATACAGGGTCCCTCTCTGACTCCAGCAGCAAGAACTGTTGTTAAACACTCTCCAGTTATGACATTTGTTTTCGCACTTTACCTGGACACTTACCGGAAGACAGTGTGAGGCTGTGTGCAGCCCAACTGGTCTGCTGGGGGCAGGCCTTAGGGGAGAGTGATGGGGTTGGGGCTTGTACTTACACGTGGCAGCCGGCTCCAGCCCCTGTCTTCTAACACCAACTACGAGCGATTGCCCACCTGCACCCACTGTTCTCTGCAGAGTCTCAGCTCAAAAGCTCTAAACCTTCCCCCACCGGCAACCCAGCTCAGAAATGTTGGCTACAAATGGATACTTTACCTCCCACAACACTGCAGTTTGCTAACCACCCTGTACTTTTCTTGCCAAACCAGAAAGTGAGAGGGGACTTAAAGTTACACTTGGGCCACGCTAGGCCTGTGTACCCCGCCACCACCTCACCCCGACACGACCCCGCTCGTTCTGGGCAGGACTTCCCATCAGAGCTACAGTTCCTAGGAGTCACTGGGTTTGGGGTCCGCAGCACTCGCCACAGGGACCCAAGTTCAGCCAGGCCACGTGAGGATGGTGCTCCATGGACGTCTGCAGTAACGACGTTAATCGGAAACACTGATTAAGTATCTACAGTGACTCACCCCTTCAACCTCACCACAGTACTCAGAGCAAGTGAGTGTCAACGTCCCCTCTGGATGGACAATGAGGAAGTAGGACATGATCCCACACCCTGGCCAGGGCACACAGTGGTCAGTGGGCCACCCAACCCAGGGCCGTGGGACCGCTGCTCACAGCCTTGTGCCCACGTGGAGCCTTCCCTGCAGTCCTCCCCCGATGCATGACTGGACAAACACTTGTTCCTTCGTCCCTGGGTGGGACAAAGCATTTCTCCAAATTGGCTCATCATGGTGGGGGGATGGAGGGCTGTGAGGGAGCACCCCAGTCAGCCTGCATCCTGAAGGAGCCACCCCCATCAGGCTGTCCATCAAATCTGGCCCTTGTCTCAGGTGCTGGCAGGAGACTGTCCCTCCCCTAAAGTGCACCAACAACCACAGCACTCCAAAGGTGCACAAAGACTAGGCCAGCAAAGGAAATAAATGATTCCCCAAGAGCCTCCCATGTTCCCATGGCTCCACCTGAAGCACCACACCCTTACCCACCAGGGGCCGAGCGCTTGCGTCTCCCCAAATCCATGTGCTGAAGCCCTAAGCCCGGTGTGATGTATTAGGAGGTGGGGGTCTCTGGGAATTGATTAGGTTTAAATGAGAGCATGGGGCTGGGGCCCCACAATGGGATCAGTGTCCTTACATGAAGAGGAAGAGACCAGAGCTCTTTCTCTCTCCACCATGTGAAGACACAGCAAGAAGGTGGCCGTCTGCAAGCCAGGAAGAGAGCCCTCGCCAGAGACTGACCATGCCGGCACCCTGACCGCGGGCCCCCAGCCTCCAGAACTGGGAGAAATAAATGTCTGCTGCTTAAGCCATTCAGTCTTTGGTATTTTGTTACAGCAGTATGAGCTAAGACACCCTCCTGTTCCCACATGCCATCCACCATGCCGACCGCCAATCCCAAAAGAAACCAGGAAACTCCATCCTCCTCCTCTTCTGCCCACCAGCTGCCCAGGGATGCAGGACAAATCGCCCAGCAACACCAGGCAGACAGCCCATAACCTTCGCCATTCCAGCCTCGCAGAGACAACAGGCTCAGGCACGGAGGCCGTGACCCCTCCCACTCTGCTTGCTTTCCCACCTGGCCTTCTTCACACACCCCTCTCGGCCCCCTCCCAGGGCGGTGGGCCCCTCTCCCCTGTAGCCAGCTTCCTGACACTGCCACACTGTTCACTGGTCCAGCATCCCCCCAGCCCCGCAATCTCTCCCTCGCTGAGGCCGGCGTTCACCAAGCACCCACCGTGCTCAGGTCTCCCCCATCTGAGACACCTTCCTTCCTCCCCATCTTGGCTTCTCCAGGGGTCTCTGCTGCTCTCGCGTCTCGGCTTCCTCACCTCTCATTCTCACTGCTACCATCACGACGCTCACAACCATCGACATCGCACCTCTCATGGGCCAAAGCGAGGCTGGCACTGGCTGCATGATCGACATCCCCCAGGCACAGACAGGCTGACACCCTGCCAGGCAGAGAGGCCTTGAACAGGTCACGTCAGACAGAAGCCAGGAGGTCTGACTGCAGAGCCCTCACTCCTCGATGCTATGCCCTGCCATGTGGGCACAAGCCACGCTTGGCTGGCATCCGTCTCCAAAAGCCACTGCGCCTGCCCTCACCAAGGCCACTTCAAATCCTCACCCACCTTGACACCCTCAACACTCCATCCAGGCTCCCTGTAGACACCTCTGGCTTCTACCCTGGAGCCAGGCACAAGGTGAGCACAGGAACAATGTCTACTGCCGGGAGAGTCATCTCCCCTAAAGAGACAGGCTTCTTGAAGAAACATCGTAGGCTGCTTGGAGCTCAGCCTACCTCCAGGAACTGAAAAGATCACACACCCTGATTTTATCCAGCACATTCAAAAACCAAGCTGTGAGCCTCTCAGACTGGCAAACACCCAGCAGTTTGACAACACCCTGTTGCGGGGAAGCAGGCGCTCACATACGTTGCTGCGGCACACTTAGGGGTGGGACTCGGCAGCCTCCCACAAAATGACGTGTACGTTACCCTTCCGCCCTAACAATCCTACTTCCTAGGCATCTATCTCAAAAATGTATTGACAAGAAATAAGAAAAAGACTCATGTACCCTAGACAGCATTACTTTTAAGCAGTTGGAAAAAAAAAAAAAAAACCAGAAAACTAGATACATCCCAAAGCCTATCAATAGGGGACCTGTTAATAAACTGGGACCAGGGGTGGGGAACCTGCCACCTTGGGGCCACATGTGGCCTTCTGGATCCTGGACTGAGGCTTCTGACTGAATCCAAATTTTACAGAACAAATCCTTTTAATAATAAGGGGTTTGTCCTGTGAAGTTTGGATTTGGTCGAGGGGCTGCATTTGGGGACCCGGAGGCCACATGTGGCCTTGGAGCCTTCACCACAGGGGTCCCCAGAACACTCTCCTACGTAAAAAAGGCAAATGAAATAAAAGTGCACAGAAAGCTACGTTCCTCTACGAAGAGGTTATATGACTACCCATACACACATATTTGCTTATTTGAAGAGGTAAGTACAAACAATACTTTTTAAAAATATTTCATTTGTAGGTGAAGGGAAGAAAGTAGGGTGGAGAGGTGACAAAGATGGAGTCTTTGAATTTATCTTTAAAAATCAAAGCCTGGATTCTTAGAATTCCTTTTGGTGATTTGACATTGATACCATACAAATAGTTTACCTAATTATGTGACTGTTTTAAAAATAATCCCTAAAAATTGAGAACAAATTAAGGAAATGAACCTAAGTATGCACCCACCAGGACAGCATAATCGCAGAGAAGACCAATTACAGGTGACTCTAAACACAATAACTGCAGTTTATAACCCAAAGTGAGACACACCCCAAAGATGAAAAGAAATGAAAAAAAGTGTAAACTAGTGCTGGGAGTCACACTGTTGGTAGTTGTGCTGGTGTTGTTATTCTGAGACTGTCTGGGGGGAAAGCCAAAGCAAATGAGGAATTAGGTCAGTGTCCTTGAAGACCATGACTTCTGAGAGACGTGGCCAATGTACAAAATGAGCCTGGAACATCTTTCCAGCCCACCCAGAGCATCAGAAAGTGAGGAAGCTGTCAATGTCACAGCAAGAAAGCACTTCTTGAAAAGGCTTCCATGGGCCAAAGATGGGACAATCTGACAATAACTTCATTTAAAAGCCATCGAATGTTTAACTGTGTGAGTTCATAATGATACAGAAAGAATTAATGACTCTTAGGAGGATTCGACTAAACCAAAACTTGTTGTTTTAAAAATTAGCAAATAAAGGGAGTTACCTTGCCTTTCCTACGTAACTGGAAAGGTATTCTTTATAGAAGTATTTCATCTTAAACAAACAACGAAAAACAATAAACAACAGAATTACAAAATCCTCATTCTGCAAATGCACTAATTGGTCCAGATCACGATAGTCAGAGATTGCTAACATCGACAGAATGACAAACACAAGGTACGCTGCTCCTGACCAAGCACAAGCCACCACCCAGGAAGCAGTCGAACCAAACCAAACAAAACCTGGAATCTAAACAAGCCTCCAAATAACCACCAATTTATAGGAAAATACAGAAGACAAAGGGGCATGCTAAATGACTCCAGGGAGATACAGTAAAAAAGAAAACCAGACGGGACACACTACAAGAACACAATCCAGCTTTGTTAACAAATACATTACCTGGGAAGAAAAGAACAATGACTGTGGAACATATTCATTAGGAGAGATTTAGAAGTATCAACCAACTGCAACGTGTGGACATTATTTGGATCTTGACTCTAACAGACAAACTCAAGAAAAAAAATTATGATAATCATGAGACAGCTGGAAATCTGGACACAGACTGGATATTTGATATTAAAGAACCGTTAAAATTTTTTAAGAGTGATAATGGTACTATGGTCATGTGCGTTTTTTTTTAAGTTCCCATCTTTTAGAATAGATACTGAAATAGTTATAGATGAAAAGGTAGAGAGGAATTCACTTCAAAACAATACTGGTAAGTGGCAGTGTGGATAAGGGAAACAAGATTGGGATGGGCTGATCATTGTTGAAGCTGGTTGTGTGATGTGTACATGGGAGGTCAATGCACTGTCTTCTGTTGCTGCCCCACCGTGGGCCCAGGGGCAGGAGACCCGTCCGCTGAAGGAGCTTCAGGCATGCACCAAGTGCACTCGAGATATGATACAGAAAGTTAATATGATTTTGAGGATTAAAAAGTGATGTCCAATTGTTAATTTCTGTTCTTGGTTTGTGTGTAAGTGGAGGCTGTTTTCCTATAAAAACATTCCAAATTTTACATGCTCGTTCTTTCTCTCTGTACTGCAGCAGAAAACTCCAGCTGAAGAGACACGCTCACAGCTCAGCGCCACTCCCGAGGCTCCCAAGGCTGACCGTGGGGAGCAGCTGACACAGTTGACCTGCAACTGCCATCCTGGCTCTCATGTCAGAAAAAGAGGAAATCAAAGTAAACTCTATGAAGCCGACTGCCAAGCTGGGAAGGGGTGCACATAACCACAAAAAGCCTCAGAAGAGGTCGTTTTGGAGGTGTGGGATCTGCCTGATTGCCAATTTTATTTCTGTCACTTCATATATTCTTTATCTAAAACCTTTGTAAAGAGCATTCAAAGATCACTGCTGGTGGACGAAGGAGAAGTCAAGGTCGTCAGATAGCCCAGAGCTGTGTTTTGAGACTCTGGATACTACCTGTCCATCAATCAAATGGTATAAACATTTAAATTGTTTCTACTTGGATTAAATACCAGAGTTACAAAAAGAACCAAGCACAGAGAAAGGAATGTGGCAGAACAGTCGCCTTAAGGCACAGGGAAGATGGTCACACCCCTTCCTGCCTCTTCCAGGACGGCATTTCCAGGCCAGCTCTTGGGTCGAAGTTCCCACTCTGTGACTTCGGGGTCTCGGCCTGCCTGGGGGTCCCCGTCCTCGTCCGGGAGTCGGGGCCAGCAACCCTGAGCGTGAGCAGGAGTGTGGCATTGCAACTTGTTTCAATGTCAACTATTATTTCTACTCTTCATCAGGCTTCTTTCTTTAAACCAAATTTTATACACTTTTTCACAATCTATTTTAAAAACATTACTTTTCTGTAAACACACATTCCTTTCAATTTTTTACACAGCAGTAACCTCATGGCTAATCCTTTTTTCCCAGTAAAAATTAGTCTCTGCAAACTCAATGAAAATAAAATTATAATAAAGATATAAAAATACAGATATTATAAAATAAATATATAATATGAAAATGATAGAGAGAAATAAATATAAGAATAAGTTACAATATAGAAAATAAACAAAATAGTTCAGTTCAGGGTCAGAAATTCGCTATCCCCTATCTCCACTCACCTCGGAATTCAATGGCTGAATGCCCGCTTGGCACTGGCGGCATCTGACACAGCCATGTAGTCAAGCCCCAGTCTGGGTGAAGAATGAAACACCCATGATGCCATGTCAGTGACAGGTGATATGGAGGGGTGGGGGACACTGTACAGATTGAATTGCACCCCCCCCAAATTCCTATGTTGAAGCTCTAACACCCCAAAGTGACTGCAATTGGAGACAGAGCCTTTAAGGAGGCAATTACGGTTAAATCAGGTCACAAGGGTGGGACCTAGCTCAACGTGACTGGCGTCCTCACACAAAGGGGGAGAGACACACCAGAGATGTGCACGCACAGGGAAAAGACCAGGTGAGGACACTGTGAGAAGGCACCATCTGCAAGACACAGGCAGAGGCCTCAAAAGAAAACAACCTGCCAAGACCTTGATCTTGGACTTCCAGCCTCCAGAACCGTGAGAAAACACACTTCTGTTGTTTGAGCCCCCAAAACTGCATTATTTGTGATGGCTGCCTGAGCCAATTGGCACGGGCACCACACCCTTCTGCCGCCCACAGCACCCCCTGCCAATCAGCCTGCTACGCCGCGGATCTCTGCCCTGCAGGGTCTGCAAGGGGGAGCCCGTGGGAACCACCAGGCTTGCGTTAGCAACGGCAGGGTCCACAGCACTACTGGGCTACAGAGGCCACACTCAGCCCAGCAACTTCTCCTGCCCATAGCCGGCCCTTATTTCACTCTGTCACTGACCGCAATCACCCCCCAAAAAAAGTATCTCATTTCCACTAAGACTCAAAAGGCAACACCATCCTCTGGCATTTTCCCAGCTGTCTGTGCATTTCATTTCCATCCTCTGTATCTGCAAGAAGTCATTCAAAATGTTAGAAGTATCCTACAGCTTGCACATGGTATCTGCACATCTTAAAGGTTGGCGTCTGTGTCAAAAGTCACCAACGAATGCATCACATTCTCTTTTAAATACTGCAGAATGTCTGGCTCAACAATAATCAGACTTTTTCCACGCAGAATTACAAGGAAAGACTGGACGGGGGCAGATGCATAAAATGAAACTCATGACTCCCGATGAGTTGCACCCTCAACAAAACAGCCCGTGTCCCTTCCCCACCAGGGTGGGCCGGCGCCGTTCTGGCCCACCCGGTACCTACATCCCTGTCTTTCAGAGAACCTTTTCAATTTTCCTTTGAGGGCCTGCCCCTCTTCTCTCTGCTACCATCCTGATGGGACTGTCAATCTAAGTGACCTGCCCGCCCTGGCCAAGAGGTGACAGAATATGAGCCAATCAGACACTATCCAAGGAATCCAAGAGGTGCCCTGAAAACAGGGACAACTTGTGCCTGTGCCCTGGACCCCTGGGTTCCGTCTGTCCTGACACTGCCATGCTCAAAGCCACCGCCACATCCTTCTCATGAATTCCATGTCTGCTAGAGTTGGCCAGAATGGGATTCTGATGTTTTCAACTAAGGACCCAGTCAACCTACCAGTCTCCAGCTTGAATGGCAAACAAATTCTGACAGTTCTAAAAGGTAAAGACCACCTGCTTACAGCAAAGATCACCTAAATTAAAGGACATTTTTAGTGTCTCAAATTCTGATGGTAATTTCAAAAAAAAAAAAAAAAAAAGATTCCCAAGATGGTAGCTGGGGCAATCGCAATGGCCAAACGGCCTCGCCAGCTGATTGTCACAGCTGTGGGCCTCTTCTCTGGGATATGGGTCCTTTAACATCTGCATTAAACATCTGGCATGTTCCTTGTTGCTACGCACAGACTCATTCAAGGGAAGATGCCTTCAAAGCCACAGCTCGGCCATCCACTGTCACGCAGCCAAGCTCCATGGAACTCTCAGTGCACGTCCAGTCCTGGATGAGACGTCCACGCCTGCTCTCACAACCACAGTCCCTGAGCACTTAGAGCACACGCAGGGGAGAGATGTGTGAGTCCACAGTTAGTGCAAAGCACACAGGGCCAAAGGCCCCGCCCTGGCATCAGCACCAGGAGCCACGGGAATGGCCTCGTAGAAGCACTGAGAAGGTGTCCGTTGGGTTAAAAGAAGAAGCAGGACTCAGACCACCGAGAGTTCACGGCGGAGCCCCCGGCAGATGAGGGGCCTGCCAGGAACCCTGGGTCAGTGGTGCCTAGTGCCCTCCGCAGCCAAGGTACCCACGGGTGGGCAAGACCAGGCTGCAGAGCTGCAGGCCCATCGCCAGGGGCTGTGGAGCTAAAAGAAAGAACTCCATTCCATTTCTGTATCTACTCCATGACTCATTCTAAAAAGGCCCAGGGGTAAGATGGAGAAATTTCAACTTCATTCTGAAAGACCCAGTGAGCCATTCAAAGGCTTACGCAGGGCGAATCCTGGCCAGATTTATGTTTTGGAATCCGTTTATGGGTTAACCAAGATGTCAAACACAAATTGCCACATCAGTGTTCTCCAAGAGGAGACGTCTGCGTGTGTGCACGGGCCTCGCTGGCACACACCAAGGTGAGACTCAGGGTCACCTGCGCTTCGTCCCATAAACACATCCGCATTTAGGAAGCACTCGAATCAAAGATACAGAGGAGACGCACAACCTAGGATGTTCATTGTAAAACAGCTCAACAGGATCCTAGAGGTTATCGAACTGTTAAAACTTGAAAAGCTACAAAATCACCAGTTATTTGGAAGCACTCAACCGTGGGGTAGGGGAGGGGGCCGTGTCTTCTTGGCTATTTTGGTTTTTTAATTAATAAAAGCTCTAAGAGGGATCCAAACTCAGGGGCGTCGTGACAACAGATCGGTTTCCACGCTTCCCAACCCTGCTGGGCACTCAGCTGGGTGGTCGTCTCTCCACCAGCCAGGAATCGTCTGGGTTCCAGGACTCAGTTCACTCCCCGCTCCTCATGCCATGACACCTGGATTGGGAGACCCTAGAGCAGCAGTTCCCAAAAGTGCAGTATCCAAACCAGCATCAGCACCGGGGGAGTTACCAGGAAGGCAAGTCCTCGGGCCCCAGCCGAGCCCCACCAAGTACAACTTCTGGGGCTGGGGCCCAGAGATCTGTGTTAACACACCCTCCGGGTGACCCTGAGGCAGGCTGGAGTCAGAGAACCACTGATCTCAAACCTTCAAGACCATCTGGTATCAAGAAAAAGCTAACGAAGTCACATTTGAACTAGAAAAGCAAAAATCGGCCCAGTAAAACAGCAAACTAGATTTTCTGAAAAGTGACCAGAATTGATACAAAGTGAACTGAGGAATAACCTTGACCAGAATGAGGCACGCTCAACTCTGAACAATCACTGCCATCTGCCAGCAGAGGGGCCCCGGCCAGCCAGGAGCCCTGTGCACTTATTAACAGCACAGTGTGCTTTTTGATACCATCCAAAGCACTTAAAAGAATAACATTTTCACTCGTGTATCTTAACAATTTCCTGGTGAGGAAGGCAAAGGGCAGGTTCTCTGGCCGGCGCAAAGGTCACGCAGCCTGCGGGGCACGGTGGCTGGCAGGACGGAAGGACCAGCAAATGTGTCATCTACATCTTTTTGGTTCAGCCATGCACACTATGGCCAGTCCTAACAGGGAAACTGAGGCAGGAATGGGGGAGAAAGTGTATGAATTATTTTCCTAATCTTTCTTTTCTTTTCTTTTTTTAGTTAAAACCAGCCTAGCCTGTTCTAGATTTTCTTATGTCAACAAAACCAGCGTTTCCCATCCTTGGTATTCTCCCCCACCCCCACCCAAAAATAAAAACCCAGGTACCTGAACTCCCAACCAAGACACAAGTCAGCTCCCCAGCCTTTCGCTGATGCGGACTCAGGTCGAGAAGTAGCCCCTGATGTGATGTGGACACTGACCGCCACACACACACACACACACACACACACACACATATCCTCGACCCCACTGTGAGTACTTCTATGGGAAGCTTTGCAGGAACAAAATCCACAATTTGGGGAAATTACAGGCGGCTTTTCACCCCACCCTGTAAGTAAAAGAACTGCCAGGGGAACTCTCTTGAATGTGGGGTTGTCAAAAAGATTTATACATAAAAGTTTCCAGGAGATTTTCTCTTGGCCAGAGAACAAGTAATTTCCCTGCGCCACGCAAAGGTTAATAATCAAAGAAGTTCGGTAAGAACTGCCCCGAGCTCAGGCTGCCGGCCGGTTGGTTAGTCATAAAGAGCTAGGTGGAATTTGCCTACTCAGGCCATTGGAGGAGAGAGAGAAGGGAAGCCACATCCCCACCGAGGAGGAGCCAGTTTCCTAGAGAACCTGGGGGAGACAGAGCTGACTGAGCCCCATGCAGCCCCTGGCGTCCCCTCCCTTGCTCACCGAGAAGGGCTTGGTCCCTCTGGACACCCAGGCAGACACACCTCCTAGGTAATTCCACCAGTTCCCCCGGAAACAGAAAGGTATGCCAGAGAAGCCCTCGGTGAGCACAGAGCTCTGGGCTGCAGAACGGAGGCTGAGGGACCGCAGAGCCCATCAGACCAGCACCCCTCAGCCTCTGCACTGCTGAGACTCGGGGCTGCCCTGGGCATTGCCAGGCGGTAGCGGCAACCCTGGCCTCCACCCACCAGACGCCAGTAACAACCACCCCACCTCCCTCAAAGTTGGAACAAATACAAATTTTCTCCAGACTCTGCCAAATGTCCTTCGGGGGACAACAGGGATTGCACTCCCCTCAACCACACTTTGTTGAAAACCACTGATTTTGGCCAAGCACCTGGATTTACAGACAGGGAAACTGAGGCCAGGGCTCACACTGAAAGGCGCACTGGCTACTCTCCCTTGGGCTTTGCAACCCTGAGATGGTCTTCAGTCTGTACCTCTTCCCCTCCTCAGGCTCACCCCTATAGCCCCCCACACCTCTCCCCCATTAGTACAAGACACTTAGCCCAGGAAACACACAGCAAACCCTCTTTCTCAAGGACAGGTGCCACCCGCTCCCAAAGAGCTTCTGCCAAAAGCCTGCTCTGCTGAACTGAAACCCAAAGTAGAGACTCTCACACATTGCTGCCGGGAGTGTAAAATCAAACAACTGATTAGGAAAACAGTTCAGCAGTTTCTTTAAAGGCTAAATATATATCGATCACATTTCCAGGCCACTCCACTCCTAGGTATCTACCTGAGAGAAATGCAAGCTCATGCCCGTACAAAGACTCGTATATGGATGTTCACAGCAACTTTGCTTATAAAAGCCCCAAACTGGAAACAACTCCCTCAATGTCTATCAACAGGATAGACAAATCATGACAAATCCATCAATGGAATATTACTCAGAAATGAAAAAGAACAAGCTACTGACAGACACACAACTTGGATGAAATCTCAAAACCATGTGAGGGAATGAAGCCAGACAAAGAAAGGGTCCTTTACTGCATGATCTCATTTTACATAATTCTGGAAAATGCAAGCCAATCCACAGCGAGAGGAACAGACCAGTGCAACCAGACAGGGGCAGAGGAGGTTGCAAAGGGTCACAAGGACATGTCGGGGGGCAATGGGCACAGTCGTGGTTTCATGGGTGCACACGTCCATCAAACCCCATCAAATTGTAAACTCTCCATTGTTGCAGTTTACCTTATGTAAACCATATCTCTATAAAGCTGCAGGGAAAGAAATCAAATGAGTGTAAAAAGAGCGCTGCAACTATAAAACTCACCAACAATTTAGATGGTGACTGCTGGTAATTGTTCGCATCACAGGAGTTCACACCACCTTCCAGGCATATCCTGCTTCAAGCAGGTAAGGTGAGGACTGCTCCAGGTGGGCACTCTTGGGTGGCGCCCACACCCCCTACACGGCTAAGATGCCAGCAGGTGAGGAGACGGTAGTGCAGTCACCTCCTCCTCTTCCCACTAACGTAGTGCACGGTTTGACGGCACACTCAGGATGAGGACCATGCACCGGGATTCTGCCACTCCCATCTCTGCCACCGTCCTTTGTGTGACCCTCAGGCAAATCACTTAGAGTCTCAGAGCATCAATTTCTCCCTATTATGCTAATTATAGCATGGGGGAAAGTAACTTCTATTTATATGTGTAAAAAATTAACTGCTTGCTCACATCTCCATTATTAAAATGTCTGTCACAGAATTTGTGTGGCTTAAAAATTTAAAAGCTATATTTTCAGGCAGCTAGGATTAAAGGTGTTGCAGATTTTTCAAACTCGGGTGAATTTTCAAAGTCACGTTGCCTGGAAAGCCTCCCTCCTCCCAGGCAGCAAACTTGCCACTGCGGGCAGCCAGCGTGCCCCCGAGCCGCCACCCCGTGCAACCCAAACCGCAGTCAGCATCCCAGCCGCCACCAGCCCTCAGCAATGGGATAAAAGAGAACCAACAGCTGTTACTTTCTTTATACCTCGGTGACTAAAAGACTGAGTGTGAATGCGAGTTTCAAGTCACAAAATGAAACCCGCAGGAGAGCTGCACACAGCAGAGAGAACTCTCCACGTACTCTGCAGACTCTCGTGCTGATCTCAGAGGCTTCCTTTTTTGCTTTCTGAAAACATCAAAACGGTAAGTGGCTAATGTCTGTGGGTCCTGAGTTCAAATCCTGACTCAGCCACCAGTAAGTGGATGTGGGCAAGGCTTTAAACTCAGGCTCCTGACCTGCAAAAGAGGAGTTTACCACCTCTGCCCTAGGGAGACCAGGATTTTAAAATGACACAAAGTATGCCCAGCCCTTAACATGGGATCCTACATCTGGCAGACACTCAATAAACAGTAGGTGCTATTATGGATTTTATCAAAGGCAGGAAGGGGAGAAACCTTTAGGATGGTTCATGAAGTGTTTAACAGAAATTTCTGGAATCTGGAGCAGGAGCAGCTGTCAGAGATGCCTGCAAGCAATGGTGTCATTTACAAGGCAAAACCACAGGGGCTGCTGGGACAGAGCTGTTCTCCAGCCCAGCGGGTGTCCCAGACTTCCCGGCCAGCAGTCCCCACCCGTCACCGCAGGGGCCCTCGCTAGCTTCCACTTACTCTCCTCAGTGAGCATGTCCTCTCCTCCTAAACGTGAATTCGAAACTGAAATCTGAATGGAAGCACAGGGGAGTGGGCGGGTCAGGGACAACGACTCCTCAGCGACTCAGCATCAGCTGCTGGGCCCGGCACAGAGGACACTGGGCAGCTGTCCCTCTATCGATGACAAGACCAATTCCGAGCAGCTGCTTCATTCAGAGCTACCCAGGTACGGCAGCTCAACATTAAAAAAAAAAAAAAAAAAAAACACAGACTAGTAGTGTCGCAAAGCATCCCCCAAGGAAAGAGCAGGAAGTTTTAAGGAAGGGTCGGTCCAGCACAAGTGTGACCCGCTGCCCTCAGGGCTTCAGGGAGAAAGATCGCAAGCTGCCACTGCAACTCCAGCTTCCTCCAAGCTCAGGAGAAGGGCTGGAGTCCTGTTAGAGAGCTTCATGCCGAAGGACTGGAGGAAAACAGCGAGCACCCTACCTAGCATACCCTGCAGGCAGGCCGTGCGCACTGTTCTGTCCCTGTCATTTCCCTTGCCCACCCACCCCAGCTCTCATTTCCTCTCACTTTTGTAAACTCTCCACAGAGGAAAGAAGATCAGCATGGATTTGGGTTGAAGAAAACAAAAACATGTCAGGCTTTAAGTCCCAGTGGCCCTGCTCATATAAATGTAGTTTCTGGAGGTTCCTGACCAAGAATGTTCACAGTGACATCATATTGTCAAACCAAGAGAGGAAATCCTGCTCAAATAAACTCAAGTTTCTAAGTAAAATTCATGTTTTTATGTCCAGAATGCCCCAAGAAGACAATAGCAGAGTCATCATGGTTTCAAATTTTTTAAAATATTGGAACCCAAGATTTAAAAAAAAAAACCCAGTATCTGAATCTAATGGGTTATGTAACAAGAGCCAAGGTAACAGTAACCATGGAAAATGGATCTTCTAAACACAAGTTGCTGAAAAAGTTCACTGCAATTAGCTTTGCATGGTGTCTTCCTACAGAATCCTTGGGGAGGGGCCGTGTTAAGAGTCAACGTGAATCAACATGTGGTTGCAGCAGGATGGAGAATCTTGCCCCTAACACTAGAAGGTGCAAACCCCAACCAGGACGGGGCCGTGCATTTCTTCACATGCTAACAAGCATCTGCCAAGACTTCTGGGGCACGCTCGAGGGATAAAATTGAGAACAAGAGAGACGTGCCCCCATCATGGGGAAGACATCCTAACACATGCACACGTGTGATTATCAACACGGTAAGCTTCTATGGGGGCTTGGGTGGGGAATGAGTGAGAATGAACAGGGATCCGGCTAGGTGCGGTGGCTAACGCCCAGGTGGCCCTCCCTGGGGAAGAACAGCGGGACTTTCACAACTTGGAGAAAGCCAGGACACACGGAGAATTTTGGTTGCCTATCACTGAAATTCTCTGACGACATGCAAGTCATCCGATTACTCCTTCCACCATGAAAATGCACGACCGAGGCTGGAACGCTTTTTATTAATATAAAGTGAACTGTCGCAACGAAAGAATCCTGTCCCAAAAGCAGATGACATGATCAAAAATTAAGATTTTCTCACCTTGGGGAGGGGCAGTCAATTGTGTGAAAGTGAGAGGACAGGGTGGGGAGAGGGAAGACACTCCGAGGCAGGACCTGTTAGAAACAGATGGGAACCCTAACTGCAATTAAAGAGGTGACAACTGAAAGGGATTTTCCTATAGATGCCCCTCAGCTAAAAAGCCTGCTTGGACTTTGAAGAGATAATCATGACAAAATGCAAATTAAAAGCCCTGGCTTTGGCTAAAGATTTTAGACCCACAAGCTCATTCAAATGGAAATTTGGTGCTGAAGCAAGGGCTGGGCTGTGGGGAACAGGGTCCCACCGGCCCCACAACAGGGCACACAGCTGGAGGTCCTGGAGATGTGCTCTGACAGCAGCACAGAGCATGGCAAAGACATGCAAGATGACACTGCCAATTAAGTCCCCCCCAACACCCTCCCAAGAAAGCTGTCTGGTCACAGGCCATCGCTGGCCAGGATGGGGAGAACCGTAGGGGTCAGGTGAGGGACTATCATCCTGTGGTGGGGTCATCACCAGCTCAAGGGCCACCCAGGAGATGTGCCCCACCTGGGCCCCGTCTGGGTCAGGTATGGGTACAGGAACTTGGGCCTCACAAGTTTCCATAATTAACCCTGGAATGACAACTGCAGAGACACTAGAGTCCAGCCCCGGCTGTGGAGGCCGATGCTCTAAAACTCATGAACCACAGACATGATTCGGAGCTGAATTAGACTTCTAGGATTTGCCTTACAGCCCCAACCACAGCATACACATATACAACGCAGATTCACTGATGATACAGACGGTCCTCGACTTACAATTTTTTGTCTTTACATTGGTGCAAAAGCAGTGAGCACTCAATAGAAACCGTACTCCACTACCTATATGACCCTTCTGTTTTTTACTTTCAACATAGCAGTCCGTAAATTACATGAGATATTCAACACTTTATTATAAAATAGGCTTTGTGCTAGATGATTTTGCCCAACTGTAGACTAACCTAAGTGTTCTGAGCCCATTTAAGGTAGGCTAGGCTAAGCTACGATGTCCCATAGGTTAACGGTATTAAATCCACTATCAACTTACAATACTACTAACTTACAAAGGGTTAACAGGACATAACCTCGTTGTGAGTCAAAGAGCATCCGCATATGCAGTATTTGCCATGTGTTCCCTGCAACGATAACACAAACACACCATCGCCAGGGTCACGGACAGGTTCACACCCATTTCTTACCATCCATGGTTACGTCTGGGCAGGACCAGGGTGTTACGGGGATGTTGGCAACCACTGTCCGGGAATTTCCTCCAGGAGACCTGTTCATACACTCAGGTGCTGTGGCGAGGCCTTCAATGTGTGCACACGTCACATAAGACACACAGTACCAGAACAGCCACACACTACACAAATTACAAACACACAATGTGCTTCCTTCCTCTTATGAATATCACTCTGCTGAATGGAATCTTGCTCTCTGACGGGTGTGTGTTGGGAGAAGAGGACTGAGAGTGAAATAACTTAATAAAATACACTGGGCAATCTGGCCTCTGTTGACCTTGACTGCTACTCTCCTCCTTGACCACACCAGGTCAGTTTGGTCCTGAGTTCAGGAACTGAGGAGTAATGGATGGAGCAGTGGCAGTCACTTTAGAGTCAGGAGGACCCTTGAGACCAAGGTTCAACCCTACCAATTCTAGGTCCAAAGGGACAGGCACTTTCCCCAAGGGTCCTGTGGCAAGTCAGTGAGGCAGGGACCTGTCTCAAATCCCAGGCCAGGGTTTTCTGTCCCCACAGGACACACAGTCAGCAAGGCCACGATCCTACCTGACATCATTCTGCTTCCAGAAATCAGTCATAGCATGACAAGAAAATATCTAGGTTCCATATCAATACATCTTTCCTAAAAACCAAGTCCTGGGACACAGGGGGGCTTTCTGCCCCCAACTCCAAAACCACCAACGCCCAAGTGAGGGGCCACCCTCCCAAACACACACACATTCAGGGCCATAAAAATCAAGTCAGATACTTCCCTTTGAGTTTTCTTTTGAACTGTATCAAGACTAACAGACAAAAACTGTCCTTCCAAAGCGCAAGTTAAACCCTCATCTCCTACAGAACAAGACAGAGTGGCATTCAACACGCACTAAATAAGCACCTTGTCCCCACTCTGCTCACACTGCACCTGGAATCTGACAATGCCTTGAACTGCACCGTCTCTAGAAACGCTTTGAATTCCAACCCAAAACTGGATCAGCCTTAGAGAATTTTGCATTTTATTGAAAATGTTAGTTAAATTATCCTCTGGATGGACAGGGAGATATACAACACACTGACATGCACACTCAAAGTGGTAGGTATGTAGGAGTTCACTCTATACATTCTTTCAATTCTTCAGTGTGTCTGAAATTTTGCATCATAAAATTTTGAGGGAAAAAGATCCCCTTGAGTTGGATTAATCAGCAAATTTAACCTCTTTTTAGTAGTAAACTTCTAGTTCACACAATTCCCAAAGCATAGGCGAGTGGCACACTACCCCCTGGGCCAGACCAGACACAAGTGCTGGGAAAGGTGTCTCAAGTTCCACACAGGTGGGTGAGGGCTCCGCTGGCTCAGGTGAGCAGTGCACCCTGAACACACCCCAACCAGCACTAAGCACCCCAATGTTTGTCTCAGTGAGTGGAGGAGCCCGATCTTCTCAGACGAATAAGACTGCATCACTCTAAGATTCTTTTATCTCCAAACAGGCAACCCGCAAATTGAAAAATCTGAGGTGCATTACTACAGCCTGTATTCCATCAGAAGTAGTGGAAGTTGGGATTCTAGAAAAACACATCGGCTCCACTGTCTCAGTCAAAATTCTGAACTGCTTTCAGGAAAAGCAGCACTGCCACTAAGTCCAAGCCCGGCTCACCCTCCAGGCAGGTGGACTTGGACACAAAGACACACACGGAGATGCACAAATGCCCATGATCCCAGCACCACTGCAGATCCTCCTGGCAAGCCAGAAGTCTGGGAAAGAGTGTGGGGTTTGGGGACTTTGGGGGATGGAAAAAACTGTCCAGATTTAGACTGTGGGCAGAAAGCAATATACTGTATAATTTTTTATTCCCCAGCATAAGATGACCAGAAAGATAAGTACAGACTGAGAAGAAGCCTGGGTAAAACTCAAATTTCTAAGTGGAAAAATGAAAACTGACTTTTTTTGGGTGAAGACAGTGGCCTTTCCTTGGGCAGAGTTGAGTTTTCCAAGCCTTCCCTCGGAGGCAAGGTGGCATGGTGCCTGTCAAGACCCCACGATAACAAGCTTCCCACCTTCTGGGGCCCAGAGGGCTTCTTCCCTGAGGCCCCTGGGCCTCTTCACTCCCCACCCCCTGCCGCTCTCCTAGCCCACTACACACCTGGCACGAAGCGTGCACTTGCCCTGTCCTCGCAGAGCAAAGGCCTGTTCACTTCTGCAGTCCCAGCACCTGGTTCAATGATTCTGTGGATTAAAGCCATTATGTGAAAATATACACATACCTAACAGATGGCTACAGAGACAGAAACATCGATCACGCATTATGTAGTGTGCACTCTGCACTGCTCTGAAAGAGGCAGAGTTGGCCAGGAGATGACCTGGCTATACAAGCAGGAGCTCAGGGGCCATCAGCCCAGGGTCTGCATGCAGAATCTCAATCATGGAAGTCCCCTCTGGGCTGACTCAGCCCCTGCAGATGGATACACACTAGCCACACTCACAAGAGACTGATGTATACCTCAGACACTCATTTAAGAATTTGCAAATGAGGACAAGGTTGTAATACGGTTCCTGATGTGTCTGCTTCTCAGTCTGTTCAACAGGCAGGGTAACTCCTGAACCTACACATTCGGGCTCATCCCACAGGGACTGGGGGCACCTCTACAAATCCTGCACAAGCATTTCCACCTGAACCTCAGGGCATCAAAAGGTGGAATCCCCTGCATGGCTCCCACTCCTGTGTTCCCAGGATAAAACCTCAGCCCCTCCTCCCTCCACCCTGAGGCCCACCCGCAATCTGGCCTGCACCTCCCTGTGATCTTTTGGGGCTGTCTCTTTTCCCAGTCCCCTGTTCAGGCTCCCACTCCCTCCCAACCCCCTTACAACAGCCCGATGCTATTCCTGGTTTTAAACACTCCCTGCCACTCCCCACTACCACACCCAGCCCCTCAGCCACCGCCTCTGTATCCCACACGGTAACAGCTGAGCATCAAAGCACCCCCTCTCCAAGCAGCAATCCATAATCAATAATTCCGCTGCTCTGCCCAATAAAAAGGCTCCCATGAGGTTGTCATGCTCTCCCCATCATTCTGGCCTCCCCTCCCGTTCTCCTCGGGCCAAGGAGAGTCTGTTCGGGATGCTCCACTCCCAGGATGCTCCGTTCCCATTACGCACTGGCCTCGAAAACCCTCCTGAACCCACTCTGACCCTCCCGGACCTCCAGCCCATCTGGTGAACCCCACCCCTGAGGCCCTCCCCATACTACCTTGCAGGGCTGCTGGTCTCTGTGTACTGGTGGCCTCCTGGGTGAGATCTGAAGGGCCCTGAATGTCCCACACATCTGTGAGTCCTTCCAGCTCTGCCCAGTGCAGGGCTCGGAAAAAATCATGTGTTGGTTCTCAAGTTAGCCACTTCCCACACCAAACAGAGTGAGTATAAACTCGGCCCTCCCACCACCATCCCTCAAAATAAACACTTGCCTTTGCAAAGCCACCAGAGAAACTCACACACGCACACACAGCCCCCAAACCTCGCCCTGCATGTCCTTCCTGGGTTTGGCCTAGTTTGGCACTGGCCTCTGTCGAGGGGGCTGGGCAGCTCCCAGGACACAGCAGCAGGAACAAAGAAAATAACCCCTTGAGAATAACAGAGTTGGCAACGCTTAGCTTTTCTTTTTTCCTTTTGTGTCTTCTGCATAATTGCTACAAACAACAGAAACTGAATAGTGCTAATATGTAACTATTAAGACCATCAAACAGTTTACTTTCAAATACCAATGCAAAGCAAAGGGTTATCTAAAAGCCAGCATAGAGATGGATCTGGGGCTGGTTCCGGCTCAGCCAGAGTCTCCCAGTGACTACTGATGTCTGCCAGGAGCCAGGGACAGCGGAGGGGGGCCCTACCTCCAGTCTCAGGGGACCTGCACCATCCACATTTTAAAGGAAAGGATTTCCTGGTGAGGGATTATACTCACACAGCTCCATTCATGGAACAGAGCTCCACTAACAAGGAATTAATAGTCTGCAGACAAGCCTGAAGTCAAAAAACCTAATCTCTAAGACAGTGCCAGAGATGTATTAGCCACTCAAATATTTGTTTACAAACAAACGGAAAGAATGAAAATCAGAGAAAGGCAACATATTAAACCTCCACCCTGAGTGTCATAAAGTGAACCTTGAACAGCAACGAAGTCTTTCCAGACAAAGGCCGCTGGCCTGGTGGAGCGGTTTCATGAGCGGCTACGTCCAACCAGGAGAGAAAAAGCAACACAACCTAGCACTCCCTGCCTGGCACAGACCAGCAGGAACAAGGCCACACGGGCACCAAAAGGCACGGACTGGAAGGTGCACAGCAGCGCTACTCATGATGGCCCAAACAGGCCATGACACTAACGCCCATCACCAGCAGCAGAGACGAATAGACAAAGGCAGTAATTTCTAACTGCACACGCTACAGACGCGTCTCGCGCCGCGTGGCTGTGTTTTATTTCTTGATCTGGATGCTGGTTACACACACGGTTGGTTTGTGAAAACTTCCTCCTTTAGGACTTGGGTATCTTTCCCCATTTATGATATTACATCAAAAAAGAGTTCCCAAAAAATGAGGGCATTGTAAGTGGCCTCAATCCCACCAACTCCAAACCCAAACTTCAAACGATACATGGATACTCAGAGATCCAGGCTTGTCTGTTGAAGCTAAAATTAAAACCATGTTTTTTTTTAAATCAGGTTCACCAGCCTGAACTTCCAAGAGCAGCAGTGTCAGAACAGGAGCAGACAGTGCATGGCAGCTCCCAGCAGCACCCCGACCTTTGCAAACAACAACAAAGGGTGGGCAGACGGCCTTCCGGAAGGGCCCTCCCGGAAAACACTCTGGATCCTCCGTCCCAGAAAAGGGCAGCGTAACACACAAACAGCATGGAAGTTCAGAGAATCGGCTCTTTCCAAATCAATTTCTTTTTCATTACAAAGGCGAGCAAGCAGTTACCAGTAATACCAACCTGCTGAAGGCCATCATCACACAGAGAGCATGCCCTCAGCTTACATTTAAGAAGTAAAAACCCTTTCATGAAATGAAGGTAGTTCCTGTGGTTATCTGCTGTAGGCATTCACAAAAATAAAAATAAAAATAAAAAAATTCTAACTTCTTCCTTTCAAGTATCCTCAATACTACAAGTCTGTAACAACGAAAACTAAAACTCATAAAATTAAAACTAAATTCACTTCCTAAAGATACTGTTCTCCCTTTAAGACTATTATCTGAGAATCTGGTAACAGTAGCTTCCGTGAGGCCGTGTCCTAAGCTGGAAACCAACATGGTTCTGTTTGCTAGAGCCTGTTGAATGTTGACATTTCTAAGACCAAACATAAATCATTTGTAACATGGCCGGTAATTATTTGAAATTCTTCTCCCAGAACCATGAAAAGTCTTTTCCCACCCTTAAAAAAAAATAAAAATAAAAATAAAAAAAGCGCTTCTAACCATGATGCTAATGACAACCAGACGGCAAGAGCAGTTTTAAAGATTAGACAGTTGCTTGTGTAGAAACACTGTACAAATACTCCAACACTGCAGCCCAAAAAAAGACAATCCCTATCAAACAGCGGGAGAAGTGTGAAATTTGCAAATGAGCCCCTGGTTAAACAAAAACACCAATCTGTTCCCAGAGAGCTCAGGGTGGCCACCTGTTCTGGGCTGGTGGCAAGTTCTGATTACCAATGGAAGAAACAATACTGGTGCGGTGACAGCCCCCTCTTGGGGCCTGGGCCCCACCCTCAAGCCTATATTTAGTCTGCTCTTTATGGAAAATGTCCCGACCTCGCACACAAACAAGCTATTTGGCTGGTTATTCAAAGGATCCATTAACAATCTCTTCTGCAGGGGGTGGTATTTGTTTTCCTTCCCTCCCCAGCCCCCAGACACAGCCAAGATACCCACTTTGGACCTTGGTCAGTCGCAAGTAAAGAGCTCGGGAAGATGGAAGGACTGGACCCAAAGGATAACGCCAGCCCTGCTCCCAGATGGGTCACATCACTGCACCTTGGGAAAGGCACAAGCCTGGGAACAGGCTTCCCACACTATCTAATGGGACCACAGACCCTCAGAGGCACAGAGCTTCCGGAAGGCCAGGGCTCACCGCAGCACACACAAAGCCTTGCACGCGTACCCCTGAACAAAAATAACAGATGCCGCAAAGATTAGAGATTAACATCTGTAGAGTGCATTTTGTTTCTCACAGAAAGGTACTTAACAAAGGGAAGGAATTATGTAGCTAAGCACCAGATCAGAACCTCAAACCCTGGATTTTAAAAATAGCTAAGCCTCATCCACTTTGCCAACTCAATCACTGAAGCTGAGGACTGGGAGGTTCTGGAGGATTGGGTGGGGGGTAGGGAGGGGGACACAGGTTTGGGTGTCAAGAAACATGAGACAAAACCAAATCAGTGGTTAAAACAAGCCAGAGCGAGACTCACAAACTATAAACACCTGCAGGGTCTACAGGAAAAAAACAGTAGGATGCAAAATGAGGGATTTTAGTCTTAACAAAATAAAAAGTCTGGCTTGGACAAAAAACATAGGTAGTAGCGACAGGGACACAGGTTTTGTTTTGAAGGTTTCTGCAGCTGCTGTTGCTGCTTCTCTCCCTCCTGAGTCACTTCCTTCGGGCTCCTCCAGCAGCTCTTTTAAGCTACCAGTAACTTCTAGCTCCTCCCTTACAGAAACGCTGTTAGTCTGGAAGCATCAGTAGCCAAACGTGTCATCTGCCAAGTTATCATTATAAGTGAATACTGAAGACCCCATCTAAGTACACATGAGACTACACTATCAACAATCTCCAAAAAAGACGGAAAGGAAAAGCCGCAGGACCACAGACTGAGACTTCGGAGCTGGCTCTACCTCCCGCCTGGACCCCCTGGCAATGTCCACCTGCCAGTTGATCACTTCCCAGAAACACTGTCCCTCACAGGTGCTCAGCTCCTTTTCGAACAGCACTGTGGAGGTGGCGTGAACAAGGACTTGAAGCCATTCGTGCATGTGTTTAAAATCTCTCCTCCACTATGTTTAAACTGTGACCATAACCAACGCCCTGAGCCACTGGTCCTTGGTGTCTTCACCCATAACCTGCAGAGAAGGCTGACAGGAGGACACCCTCTCTGACTGTGAGCACGCACGAAGAATGAGCCATCACCCGGAGAAGACACCGCACCTTTCCCTCTACAGCAATGCTTCTCAAAGTGTGGTCCGGGGACCACAGCAGCGGCATCCTGTGGATGCTTGTTAGAGATGCACATTCCGAAGCCCCACTCCAGACCTACGGAACTAGAAACTCAGGGGCAAGGGGCAGCAATCTGTTTCCATAAGCCCTCGACGTGCTTTGATGGCATACTCAAGTTTGAGAATCACTGCTCTCGGCATGACACTGAAGGTACTATATTATGGCAGCAACACAGTCTGTCACTCACTCGTTCCTCTCAATGATACTGATTCTATGTCTGAAATTCACTTGCACCCAATACAAAGAAACGCCAACCTTTTGCAGATAGCTGATGTGAAGGAGTTGCCAAGATTCAGCAAGCAGATCTTTTTCTTCCTCTACCTACACTAAAGAAAATGTCACTTCCACCCCAAATACCACGTGACACTGAGTTTCTCTCCAAGCTAACCCACCAAATGCAAAAGGAGCCCAGCCCTAACTTCTGTGCCCAGGACACAAGTTTCAAAATGCCCTCCCTTCTCCCACAGGATAAACACTGCTTCAACTACCAATACGGGTGAGGAGCAAAAGGAACCACACCCAAGAGAAAACCTTAGCCCCTCCGGCAAGTTAAATCAGTCAACAAACAGCTCCTGGGCATCCTTCAAGAGCCAGACATGATCCATTCAACTACTGAGGATATAAAAATGAACGAGACCTGATTTCTGCCCACAAAGAGCCACCAGTCCTCCAGCTGGGGTAGGGTAAGAAGGGGGTGGGGGGAGCAGAAGGCCTAATGCTGATGGGTGAGACTCGTCACAGGTGATGCTGACACAGCCAGGTCTTGCAGGACGAGCAGCAGGCAGAAAAGGCGGCATTTCAAAGGGGCACACAAGCCACAACTAAGAGGCACGAAGCTGGACTGGTAAGGCACAGCCGGACAGTGGAGGGCCTTGGATGCCAGTAAGGTTTGGGATCTCACCTGGAAACAACTCACAGCCAACGAAGCCTCATTTTTAAGGAGGAGACTGCAAGCCGGCAACCTCTGGGTAAACTTGAAATATTATGAATGTGGTTGATAGTGACAAAGAAAAATGACACTCATCCACGGCAGGAAGAAGATATGTGTTTCCCTAAACATACACACCTGCAGAAAGCAGACTAAATAAATTCCTATATGAAAACAAACTCTTATAAAAGTTTGGCCAAGGTAAGCAACTCTATAGAGAACATGATACTGTGGGTTATCTGGGGCATTCTCGAACCCTTCTCATCTCGGGTTGAGGAAACACAAGCTTGGGATGATTTGCACATACGGCTTGTGGGAACTATGACTAACCGGGTCCCCATTTCTATCTCATGGGGTGCTAGAGAGCCAGCACAAGGTCGGAGGGGCCCAGCTCACCCCTCTTGGGCAAGTTTTCTATGCTTTCTGGACCTCAGCTGTGGCACCTATGTACAGGAACACCACTGAGGTGACGTAGGTTGAACACCTGGCACTCTGCCAGGCACAGAGGCTCAACAAAGCAGCTACATCAAGGGATTAAGTGGCCCCCATGCCATCTTCCCAGGCCCCACGCTACTAAGGAGCCCGCACATTCCCCAATGAAAACGCTCTTAAGAGGTATGGGGCCGAGTTCTCCCCAGGGACCAGGCCAGGCCAGGCCAGTGGAGAGCTTGGGTTTCCTCTGACCAGCCAGCAGCTGAGGGTAAAGGCATGAAACTGGCTGGGGGCTCAGCCTCGGGGAAAGGCCAAACTCCACGGTGGTGCCTGGGAATCTGGGAATCACCCTGCCTTGGCTGCAGGAGCTGGCTGGGTGATCGCACCACAGTTCTGCTGCCGGCGAGCTGGATTACAATGTGCGATTGCTAACAGAGGCTTTATCCTTGAAAGAAGAACAAGCTTCATTTAAGAAGAAAGGCAGTTGACTCATTTACCTCAAACCCATCAACCCCAGACAGATGGAGCTGTTAAAGGAGAACTGGAGGGGAAGACTCAGACACACTGCTCAAACTGGCAGCAGGGTGGGTCCCAGGCTCCTTGCTGGGCACGGTGGCAGGGAAAGCCAGGAGACGGCTCCAGCTGCGCGGCTGCCTTTCACAGCACGCCACGCCCTGTGGGACATCCCAGGGATCTGATCAGGTAGATCTGAAATGATCAGCAATGCTTCCTTAAACTCCAGAGAACTGGAGAAAAAAATAAATCTCTCAGAGTATGAAATAAAGATTTAAAAAAAAAAAAAAAAACACTTCTCCTTTGAGAAGCTAATATTTTAAAACAAGACTGAGAGCAAAATCACATGTATCCCATGCCTACAAACAGGATTACCAACCTATTTTTCTTTGGGAATCTTGGTGGGCTCTTTCAACTAAAATAAATTAAATGTAGTCCATCATTAAGAGGTTTTTCCGACCCAGACCCACTTCAGCCCACTTTGAAATGAGCATTAGCCAAAACAACCTCTCCTTTTGCTCGAACAGCAAAAATTCCTGAAGACGCCAGAAGACAAGGAAATTTTAAATAAATTATGGTACAGCCAAATGCTGGAATGTTGTGCCAACAAGAGAAATCATATCTTCAAAAGTTTTTCAAAACACTAAAAAGCGCTCACATTAATCAAGAAGCTTTGTAAGTAGGACCCCAATTTTGTGTATGTACAGACAGATGGGGGGGGAAACCCTTGCTGGGTATCCTCTAAAATTAGGACAGTTTTCTCTATTTGGTGGAAAAAGTGATTTTTAAACTATTTGCTATCATGTGCATATACTTTCCTGATTGGAAATGGTTCTATTTTAAAATTTGGAAAGGTTTATATTTTGCTGCATATCATCCACACCTCCAAGCTTCACTCACAGGCAGGGGCAGATCTGGGTATGTCTCTCGGGGTGGAGCCCACCTCAGTTAGGTGATGTGACGTTGCAGACACAAGCTTAGTCACCAGCACTGGGTTCCTCCAATGCACGGGCAGTCTGGAGACCTGGACGCCACACAATGATCCCCTGGTTCCGACCAGACTTTAAACAATCCCAGCCAAATGTTTAGGGGGTCATCATCCCTTCCTGAACCTCCACCTCCTCCTTTATAAAATGAGGGTAATGAAGCTGGCCCAGCCTCTCTCACAGCCACACAATGAGATTACGAATACAAGAGTATTTTTGTTAAAGTTCTATAGAAATGAAAGGTGGTATCCTTGTTGATAACAGTGCAAAGCACAGAAGCATATCTGAATGGTTCTTAAGCCTCACTAAAGTAACTACAGCCCTGACACAATATAGACATTTCTATTCCTAACCGAAAAATAACAGCATCATCAAAGCCCCAAACAGGATTCGTCCACTGATCTGCAGCCTTATTAAAAATGACGAGGGTTCTACCCAAGAAGGGGCCTCGAGTCTCACCCAAAGGTAGGCATCAAACTATCAAAAAAGCATCATCTAGGAACCACACAAATAGTGAAAGAAAGAGAAAAGAGAAAAGGGAAAATGGAAAAAGGAAAGAAAGAAAAGGAAGAAAAGAAAGAAAGATGGATGGCTGCAATCACATCCTCTTGCTAGAAGTCACATTGCTTTGCTGGAAGTGCTCGAGACCCCAGAGCCAGGCTTCGGCTTCAAGAACGGGAATCGCACTCAGCCTGCAGTCTCCATACAGCAAAAAGGCTCTCAGCGGGTGCCTTCAATGCCTGGCACTGGCTTTCAAAGTGTTTCATCAGACTTCTGTGGATGCAACCGGAGAGCTGGGAAGAGACATCTGCAATAAGCACAGTGCACCTTTTCACTGCTACCATAGACCCAGAGCTGAAGCCCTGGAGGAACCTTTCTGCAGCATGGCCCGACATCAGATGGGTGCGGGTCTCACCGTCTTGTCAGAGGCACACGGAGGCCCTGCCTCTTGAAGAATCTGGAAGCATCTTAAGGCACCAACAGGGCAGCCAGGTGTACTGGGGGTCCGGGGGGTGAGTTACGCTAAGAGTTAGTCCTTTGTAAGGCTGGAGCTCTGTTTAGATCGTCCCCTGGAATTAGCAAGTCCCCAATGGTTATACTCTGCCAGCCAGCCAGGCTGGCTGGGACATGGTTCAAGTCTCCAGGGCTGCCAAATGCCAAAGGGATCAGCAACGCTACATCCACCTTCTCCACCTAACTGGCCAAGTTTCAAACCAAAACACTTTGGGGTTAGTAGTTCAGACTGCATAGTGCCAAGGCAAAGCCATCCTGTGGGCTGACGCCCTCACTCGCAGGTGGAGGAGAGCTGGGCAACGCCAGCTCTCTTTTGGACACAGCCCTGCGGCCTTGGAACGTTCTCAATGTTCTTCAGTAGAGGTCTTACTGGCCTTTGGGTGGGACGGTGTGTATCCTGGACAAGCCACCCTGCAAGCCTGTACTGTCACTGGCCAACTGTGATGCTGGAAGAGTGCTGATCAACAGTGGCTAGGGTACAACTCCACACTCCCCATTTACCTGCCACCTGGTCCCCCAGGTGAGTCTTGGCAGGACCAAAGGGACAAAGCAGGCAAACAATACAGAAGCTGAGAAATGAGAGCCACTGCTAATCCTGAGCCGACACAGCCCAGGAAAGGCAGACTGTGGCTGCCCCTCTCCTGCAGAGCTACAGCCCTGCCTGACATGGGGGGAAGTGGGCTGTTCTACTTGAACCCTCCTCATTCCCTCCCCACTCCCAAACGCTTACAACCAAGGTCCCCAAGTGCCAGGCATATGAAAGTGAGACCCTTAAACTGGAGGCCCTGCCCTCCTGGTAGGGTTCTTCTAAACTGAGCCACGACTTTGATACAAAACACGCTATGGAGGCCGGCATTTGCACAGGGACAGGTGGACCTGCACCTGGACACGATGCTTCCTGCCGCCCTAACTGGCTGTGTGTGTGTACTAAGTTCAACTGCCTCCAGCGTACCCCTGAACTGGGCAAAGATACTAAGGAGAGCAGCCCTGCACCGCCTCGACACGCTGGCCAGAGCCTCAGCCCCCCGCAAGCAGCACTTCTCGAAACACACCTTCAGCGTCCAGCAAGACGCTCAGGGCCTGGCCTGGCAACCTGTCACGGGTCGGGTGGCGCCAACCCCTTCCATCTGCCCTGGGCGTCAGCTGGGCCGAAGCCCGGGACACCGGGTGGCCCTGGGCACGGCGGCTCGGAGCCACTTTCTCACAGGAGAGACTCTATTGTCCATTATCAAATTAACGCCGAAGATCCATCTTCCTGGCAGAGCTCGCGGCGCGCTGGGCGCAGGCGACACTCGCCCGGCCTTGCAGGGCAAAAAGCACCGCAGTGCTCCCCCGGCGGGGCAACCGCGCACCCGGGCCCGGCGCGTGTGTACACACGCACGCACACACGCGCACACCCCCGCCGCGCCGGGGGCGCCCGCTCCCCTGCGCCTTCCGTAAGCCCCGCGGCGACCCGGCCCTCACCTTCGATGGCGATGACGTGCTCCCGGATCTGGTTCTGCAGCACCGGCTCCTCCACGCGCTCCAGCAGCTCGTAGATGGAGTAGATGTTGGGGTGGACCGACTCGAAGCGCTGGATCTCGGCCCGGATGGCAGCCGAGTTGGCCAGCTGCTGCTGGTAGTTCATGGTGCAGGCGCCGCGCCCGGAGCCGCGCGCCCCCCGCCGCCGCCGCCCCGCGCCCCGGAGCCCGCGGGCCGCCGAGCCCGGGGCAACGCCGCCCCCGGGGAGCCGGGCCCGCCCGCGACGGGCAGAGGAGGCGCAAGAAGAAAGGCGCGGGCGGAGCAGGCGCGGGGCTGGCCCGCGGGCTCAGTTCATGGCCGGGACGCGCGGCGGGCGAGCGAGCGGGCCCCGGCGCCCAGGGTCAGCGGGCCGCCCAGGGGGAGCGCGCCCCCATGGAGCGCGCCGCGGCGGGCGCGGCCGGCCCGGGAGGCGACTAGCTCGGGCGCCTTCCTCCGCAGCAGCCGCCTTCCACCCTAGGCGCTGCTGCGCCGAGCAGCCATTAAAGCCCGGGCAGCCGCCGCACTCCGAGCGCCGGGGCCGAGGGCCGGCCCCCGGGCAGTGGCCGCGCCGCTCCGGGCGCCCGGCCGCGGCGTGGGTCCGCGCGCTGCGTCCTGTGCCGCCCGGCGCGGCGGGGCCCCAGCTCCGTGCCCGCCGTGCGACGCCCGCCGAGCCGGGACCGAGCCGCAGGCGCCGTGCAAGCCGCGGAGCCCGCTCCGAGCGCCGCCCGCCGCCTGCCCGGCCGGCCCCCTCCCTGGCACGCAGGACTCCGGCCCACGTCGGCCCCGCCCCCGCCTGCGCCCGCGCCCGCGCCCCGGCCGCCGCCGCTGCGTCCTCCGCGGCGCTTCCCAGCGCGCCAGATCCCGGGGAATTGCGCCAGGCCCCGCCCCGCGCCTGCCTCTGGGCTTCCTGGGACTTGTAGTCCGCGCCGCGTCGGCGCCCGCTCGGCCGCGGCAGGGGTGCGCTCGGCGCTCCAGCCCACGCGCGGGCGGGCACGCGGGGCGAGGCCGCGGACCCTCCCGCCGGCCGGACCCCGCGCGGCAATCGGGAGGCGGTGCGCGAGTCGTCCGCCGGCGTTTTCGTCCGTTTCCGGGCGGCTGGCTCGAGGAGCCTCTGTGACTGGCCAGTGTCCTGCGACCTCTGCTCGGTGGCGGGGTCCCCCCTCCCCCGTTTGTTAACTTTCGGCCTCCTTTTCTGAAAGTGGCACGCGCGCTTCCTCTTAATAAATTAAATTTCTTCCCGAAGGCGAAGAGCCCCCTGAGCCCATGTGGCGTGGGGCTTCACGCTCCACGAGTGAACTGAAGTTGAGACAGGGGTGCGAGGTGTGACAAAATGCCAGGGAGGCTTCCTAGGCGTCCTTTTCTATTTAAAAAAAAAAAACCCAAAAACCCTAAGCTGTGGATCTGAAGTTGCTGCGTCCTGCGCGCCGCCGCCTGCTCCGCGGGGGTCCAGAGACCGTGCCCACCCGCCCCACGCCGATCCCTGCGCGAACTCAGCGCCAGGGACCCCGCAGAGCTGGACCGCACTGCAGCAGCGGCCCAGCGCGGAGGGCCCATCCCGCAGCCTGGGGGCGAATGGGACTCGCAGATTTGCGGAAGCACCATGGTGGCCCCGCAGGGCCCTGGTTTGTGTGCACTGGCCGAGTTCCTGCCCCCAGCCATCACAGTGGTCTTTCTTTTGGTAATTTCAGAATATTACGGGAGTACAAGCGGAACAACCTACAGAATGGGAGAAAATATTTGCATGCTACACATCCGATAAAGGGCTGATAACTACAATCTATATATTAATAGAACTCAGGAAAATCAACAAGAAAAAAATCAAACAGTCACATTAAAAAGTGGGCAAAGGACATGAACTGAGTGATCTTTTTGAAACACTTGGGGCATCCCTGTTTAAAGCCTGCTGAGTCCTCACCTGGTTCTCAGGCAGCTTGCTTATGGCCTAGACTCTCTGGGATCCAGCCTCGTGGAGTTCCTGCCTCTGGGGTCCACAATTTCCCAGAGAGATGTGCTGACATTTTTATAATAGCATTCTGGGCCTCTCCTCACATCCTCCCTCACACACAGGCATCCTGTGATGTGCCTCTGGTTTTACACTTGTAAGTAACTGCAGTGACCGAGATGCAGGCAGGTGGCCTCATTTTACGTGACCTATTAGCAGCAACTGATCACTCCTCCTCCTTGAAACCCCTCCTTCTCCCGGTTGCTGGGATAAGGTGCTCACCAGGTCCTCCAGCTCCACTTTTGGCTTCTCAGTCTCTTTTGTGGTTCTGTCCTACCCCCCTAACCTCTAACTACAGAAGGTCCTGGGGCTCATCGTTTGCCCTCTTGTCTTTGCTATTTGCTGTGATCTCTGCCCTATGGCTTTGAATATCATATACAGGTTAGTGAACCTCAAATTTCTATCTCCAGCCCAGACCTGATGCCTGAATAACCAATTCACACCCACCTGCCTCCTGGATGCCCAGCTGTGATTTACGTCCAGCATGTCTTGGGCTGAACTCCTGCTGTCCACTCCACCTGCCTCTCCTGAAAGTCTTCTCCATCCCAGTCATGGACAACTTCAGGCCTCCGTTTGCTCAGGCTGAAAATCTGGTGCCATCCTTTCTGCCTCTCATTCTGTCATATCTGAAATAATGTCAGCCCCACCTTCAAAAGATCCGGAATCCCAGGACTTCTCACCACTCTGCCCCTGGGTCTTTTCTGCATTATTGATCTAACAATTGATCTCTCCCTTCCTACCTGTTCTATTCTCAATAAGGCAGCCCTGGTGACACTTATAAGACACATGTCAGGGCATGTCATGCCTTTGCTCAAAACCTCCAATGATTTCCATCTCATCTGGCCTCCAAAGCCCTGTAGGCATAAGTTCCTATCAAGAGCTGTGCAGGGTCTCAGCTTTCCCCCTCCTTGTAAGCTAGCAAGTTAGCCTGTCACAACTTCATCCATGCTGGCAGAAGACAGGAGACTCCTGGGTCAGAAACAAAGGACTTTATTATTCATAGCAGTAACAATAGCCCAAGTAACAGCATTTTCCTGCACCAGTTTACTGAGCCCCAATTCTTGCAGGACAATGTGAGGCCCAGATAAAACCTGTACTTGGAGTAGGTTGCCCTATAGGAGAGGAACCCTGAGCTTAGAGAGCTGAAATCTTTCATATGGGCGGCAAGAGTGTCTGCCCTTACCTGTGGCAGGAGACACTCTCTCTGTCTTCCAAGGCTGTTTGCTCTCCACACATGCTTGGGAAGATAGCCTAGAATGAAGGCAGCCAGTGCCTCTGCAGAAGTGTGAGAGACCAATGTAGGTTTGCCTTTCACAACTCCTGGGTACTGTGTTAATCAGCTCTGCTGCCATAACTAGGTTCCACAGACTGTGTGGCTTGAACTACAGAAATAATCTCACAATGCTAGAGGCTGGAAGTCTAAGAGCAAGGTTTCGACAGGGATGGTGTCTTTTCCTTGGCTTGTAGATAGCTGTCTTCTCATTGTGTCCTCACGGGGTCCTTCTTCTGTGTGTATCTGTGTCCTGATCTCCTCTGATAGGCAGCAAAAAGGTCCCCAGCCTGTTTGGCACCAGGGACTGGTTTCATGGAAGACAGTTTTTCCATGGATGGGGCAGACGGGAGGAGATGGTTTTGGGGTGATTCAATCGCATTACATTTATTATGCACTTTATTTCTATTATTATTATTACATTGTAATACATGATGAAATAATTATACAACTCACCATAATGCAGAATCAGTGGGAACCCTGAGCTTGTTTTCCTACAACTAGACAGTCCCATCTTGGGGTGATGGGAGACAGTGACACCCGAAGTGTGTTGCTTACGTCTAGTCTACTCCATAGTCTCGTTTTGGTTGCCGTCACTGCAGAAAACCCTGCTTCACAAAGATAGGATGTTGGAAATGGAAATAGGCTTTTCAGTGCTTTTGTGGCAATGTCAGGATATTCCACTCCCTTGACTTTAATCCAGAACATATAGAGATTTGAAGTTGTCCCAAACAGACTTTTAAGGCCACTGTCATTTGCAGTCTCAAGCAATTGATCCTCTTCTAGCACAAAGTTGATTCACCTGGCTTATTCACAAATGGGTCGCAGATCCATTCCTTCCCAGTTCGGGGTCTTTTGTGGTGGGGAAGAAGTGCTCGAACTCTTTGGAAAGCTGAGATGGTGGTCATGCACCAGCTGGGGGAAGGAAGGCCCTGGCTCAGTCTCTTTCAAACTCGCTGCTAATGTTTGAAACATGTCAAAAATCCCGGTGTTCACTCGTCGCCCCCGTAATTCCAGTTTGGCTTTAAATGCAGCCACTTTATCTGCTGACTTGGACACAGTTGTCGTTCTCCCTTGAAGTAAGTGACAGATTGAGTTCGTTGAGCAGGTTGAATATGTCACACAAGTAAGCAAGTTTTGCAACCCATTCTGTGTCACGGAAATGTGCTGCCAGTGATGACTTTTTTCTAGAAGAATCTCTGGAGTGGTTCTCATAACTCAAAAACGCTGGCCAGTGATCTACCTTTAGAAAGCCGTCTCACTTCTGTGTATGAGAGAAGGTGTGTGTGCTCTGTGACCATCTCCTCACAGAGCTGCACAAACACACGTGAGTTAAAGGCATGTACTTTAATGTTGTTGATACTTTTAATCACATCCTGCAAAACATTTTTTAGTTCAGGTGAGATTTTTCACCTAGCCAGCCTTTCTCTCTGGATGACACAGTGCATAGACCCACGTACAGAAGTGACCTCCTTGACCTGAGTAGTGAAACCAGAAAGCCACTCCATCCGTGCATATACCGACACAAAAATGAGCAATCCAGTTTTCCTGATACATAATCATTCAAAGACTTGAATAGTTCTGTGGCTGTGGTGTTGGTCGGCAACAAAAGTGCACATGACATACCCTCGTGCACATCCTCCTGAAAAATATATCGCACAAAAACAAGCATTGTTGCCTTGTTGTCAACATCAGTGGAATTGTCCACCTGGATTGCGTACCATGGTGACTCACTAATCCTCTCTAACAACTGTGCTTCAATGTCCTCTGCTATTTTACCAGTTCGTCTAGTTACGGTGCTAGCCAAAAGAGGAACACGTGCCACCATTTGAACTGCAGCCTCTTCTAAAAGTTCACGGCAAATGTCCTTAGCAGCAGGCAGGATCAATGCTTCACCAACAGTAAAAGTCTTCTTAGCTTTAGCAATGCGGTTAGCCACTAAGAATGCTGCTCTCAGTACAGACACATTTGATGAAGTGGTGGCTTTCAATAATTGCTTCCGTTCTTGGTGTTCATGTTTTTTCTTTTGAAAAACTTCAAAGGCTTATCTTTTAAAGCAGGGTGCTTGGTGTCCATGTGGCGAAGCAGCTTTGAAAGTTTCATGGCTTTGTTGGATAACCAGTCGCCACATATTATACAAAGTGGGCTTGGAGAATGTGAATCACCTGTTGCGATAAACCCGTAATTTAAGTAGGACTCTTGGTATTTTCTTTTAAATGCAGCTTTCATTTTGTTGGCAGTCTTAGAGTCTTCTGCTGTCTCGTCATTAGGTCATTTTCCCTTCTCAAAGAAGCTCTCCAGCGACGTTTGTTTTTCACACATTTTTGCTAGAGTTAGCTTGTGGGCTTATCAAACCTGAGACTGAGATAAGTGCACAGTGCGAGAAAGAGGTGTAGATGGAAGTGGTAAGTAAAATAATGGGCGGGCCATGCTCGGACTAAAATAAGTGTCAGATTCTGACCTAAAGCCGCCACCAGATGCATCTGTACAATTGACATAAGATGCTCACTTGCCACTATGAAACCTGCCACCATAGGCAGCTTAATTGTCACTTGCCACTCACCGATAGGGCTTTGATATGGGTCTGCAAGCAATTGATTTATTATGGTCTCTGTGCAGTCAGACCTCTCTGCCAATCATTTGTAGCTGCTCCCCGGTGCTAGCATCACCGCCTCAGCTCCAGCTCAGATCATCAGGCATTAGATTCTCGTAAGGAGCAACCTAGATCCCTCGTATGTGCAGTACAGCAGGGTTCGAGCTCCTGTGAGAATTTACCGTAATGCCACCGCTGATCTGACAGGAGGAGGAGCTCAGGCGGTGATGCAAGCGATGGGGAGTGGCTGTAAACACAGATGAAGCTTCATTTTTTCACCTGCCCACTGCCTACCTCCTACTGTGCAGCCCAGTTCCTAACAGGCCTCGGGCTGGTAGCAGTCTGCGGCCTGGAGGTGGGGACCTAAACCACAGCAATGTGAGCTGGGTCCTTCATAGGAATACCCTACAGCCATTACTTTAAACATCAAAATGCTCCCCATTCCCCAAAGCTTCAGAGCTGCTCTTACACACAGCCACATAGCTACTCCACCTGAACAGTCTCTAAGAAGTGCTTTAGAAAACATATGAAACATTATGAGTGTGTGGACTTCTGTGTGCTTTGTCTGTTTGACCAAGCTTGCACTAATTTCCTTAGACTCCTTTCCACACTTGGTTGAAGAGCTCCGTGAGACTTTCACTTGACACGTGTGTAGACTGTCATATGACACAGCTTGACTCATAACACAGGCTCATCAGCAGGTGTTGGGGAAGCCCGGAGGTGAGAGCTTTGGTTAACCAGGGTCTCTTCAAGGCTCTGGGCTCCTGGTAAAGGGGAGGGGTTCATATGGGGGCAGGAGAGAGAGCAGGAGCAAGGAGGAAGAATTCAGAAAGTGCCTCAGAGAACATTTCCTTCTCTCGCGTTTTGCCCCTCTTTGGTGAAATGACTTTGCAGTGAAGACAGACACACTCAGAGTGTGTTTGCAGTTTGTGGTTTGGGCAGTTGACTACTGGTATCACAAGCCATCTGTCAGTTAGCGTTCCCCCCCAAAATGCCACATAACACCCACAAAATCTCAGCAGCGCACAGCTTTAAGCATTCATTTTGCTCACACTACCAGGGCCAGCTGGGAGTCAGCTGATCTGGGCTGGGCTCTGCTGGGCTTCTCAGCTGTACCTCGCGGAGCCCTCATTCTGCTCCTGGCACCCCCAGGCTACACCAGGCATGCACGTCTCTTAGCAGTGGCGGAAGTGCAAGAGAACACGCCTCAGTGTGTCTGCACCCTTTGTGTCTGCCCATGTCCCCTTGGCCAAAGCAAGTCACAAGATGGAGCCCAGAGTCAGGGGAAGGGGAGCACATCCCAGTATGGCAAAGGGACCTGCAAAGGGACACGGCAAAGGCGTGGGTGCATAATCCTGTTTCTGGGAGGTGGCGCAGAACCGGCTGCTGGTCCAGGCTGTCGCACCATCCTTGGCCGTGCGCGTAAGCCATTAAGCTGTCACTGTGCTCCTTGCTCAGTACTTTGGCCCACCGAAAAGCACAATGATGTCTCACAGGTGGCGTTAGACACCAAACGAGATGTGTGTGCTGATGCTTTGTCGACTGGAGATGTTATCCCAGCACCGGAGCCACGGAGCTCTTTAAGCCTCAGTTTTCTGACGTGTAAAAGATAAGAATATAATACCTCAAACATTCAGTTATTACTGCTCAAAGAGCTGCTGTCAACTGTCCCAACTCACATAGCTAACAAGTGCCTGAGCTAGGATTTGATTCCCCATTTTATTCCACTTCTTTATGGTTTATGGGAAGCAGTAGAGCGATGGTGTCCATATTTTCTATGCATGTATCTTCTCCAACCATAGAATGCAGCAAAAGCAATGCTGTGGGATTTCCGAGTCTGGGGCATACAAAACAATATAGCTTCTATTCCCCGCTCTCCCTCCCTCCCTGTCTCTCTGTACTTGCCCTTGGCAAACATGTTGTGAGGAAGCCCAAGCCACATGAGAGGCTGTATGTAACAGTTCCTTCAGGTGATTCTAACTTCCAAGCCTCAAGTCTTCCAGCTGACACCCCAGACATGGTGGGATGAGACGAACTGTCCCCCCTGGGCCTTGTCTGAATTCCCAAACCACAGAAATTCTGAAATATAAGTTATTATCATTGTTTTAAGTCACTAGTTGTTGGAATAATTTTTGTTCTACAGTAATAGATACTAATAATGTTCCCGGAACCCTGTGAAAACTTGTGAAAATTGTGGGGTATGTGTGTGAGTATTTACAAGTGTAAAACATCTTTACTTCTTGACTTACCAAGCATTGCATGTTGTAATAGGCCACAGGTTTACCCCAAATAAGGGACCCCTTGAGAGAGAATCCATTTCCTACGATGGCTGTGCTTGGCATCTCTAGGCAGCCCTTATCCAACATGCACGACTCTTCTTCTTCTTCCTTCTTCCTTCTTCCTTTCTTCTTCTTCTTCATCTTCTTCTTCTTCTTTTTTGAGACAGGGTCTCACTCTGTCACCCAGGCTAGAGTGCAGTGGCATCATCATACCTCACTGCAACTTCAAACTCCTGAGCTCAAGTAATCCTTCTGCTGCAGCCTCCCAGAGTGCTGGGATTACAGGCGTGAGTGAGCCACCGCGCCCATCCTCATCTTCTGAAATGGTATTACTAGTTTTCTGTTGCTAAGGGGCTTAAGCTCTGTAGGTCTGTATCCTGCAGTTCTGTAGGTCAGAAGCCTGTCACGGGGCTCACCATGCTAAAACCGAGGTGTGACAGGGCTGCATTCCTTTCTGTAGGCTCTGGGGGATCAGTTTCCCAGCTGTTCCAGCTTCTAGAGGCCACCTGCACTCCTTGGCGGTGGCCCCTTCCTCCGTCCATTTCAAAGCCAGCAAAGGTGAGTTGAGTCTTTGTCACATCACGTCACTCTGACCCCTCCTTTGCCGCCCTTTCCCACTTTTCAGGTCCCTTTGTGATTAAACAGAGCCCACCTAATAATCCAGGGGAATCTCCCCATGGCAAGGTCATCTGATTGGGAACCTTAATTCCCCTTGTCGTGGAGGGTCACGTGCCCACGGGTTCTAGGGATGACGATGTAGACATCCTGGGGGAGGGGCATCATTCTGCCTATGACACATTGGTAAACTCTTGCCACCGTCCAATATGCATTTCCTGTTGACTGTCTGGTGTTGTCCAGTGTGATCGTAGTTGCATTTCAATCCACATCTACGCATAACTAGAAGAATGTTCAAAAGAAACATTGGTTGCCAGAATCAGGTGTGGACCCCCCACCCCTTGGTGCCAGGCAGCTCTTCGGAACTCACATTCTCCGTGTGACCTGATAAGTCACCTTCCACCGATGTGTTCAGAATCCCACGGCAGGACCTCGAGGACCCAGGCCAAAGTGATGGCAACAGAAACACAGGTGAGCACAACGAGCTTTAAAAGCCTCTGTGCTTGGATTTCCTTTGCGCTTAGCTTTTTAGGTCAGTCAGTCCTCATTTGTGGGTTAAAAGAATGTCTTCCTGATGCGCAAAGTAAACAAAGTGAGCGGTGGTACCATATAGCTCAAGGTCACTCTTTAAAAGATTTTCATATTTATTGGGTATCTTTTAAAATTAATTTAATGGACTATATGTAGCTTTTAGCAAGATTTTCAAAATCTCGCTGAAAATGCAAACGATGCCTGGATGAAATCCAAGTTTTATTCCTTTAGGTGTCACTAAAATGAGGGTGTGGATCTTAAGGACCCTTAGAATGCGTTAGGGGTGACAGAAGGTAGGGCGAGGGTTAATCAGAGTTCATGATGGAAGGGGCCAATGAAAACTGAATACTAGACACTGCTTTTCTGGAAAGTTCCTTAGTCATGGCCATCTGGTAGCAGCTATCTCATGCCCGAAGGACCTTTGCCCCAAGGACCCAGCTCCTACCCCCCGACCTGTCCCCTCCCTTTTCCTGAGGGCAGTCACCTCTTTCCCCAGTTTCCTCCTCTTGACTTACCAGGAAGGAATTTGCCCCAAACCGTGATATTTTATGATACTCACATATTTTCCTAAATGAAGGAGAATTACTCAGAGATGACTTCTGTGGGTCATAATTTTTTAATAGGGTGAGAACCCATCCTATCAAGACATAGGCCAGGCTAGGCTCGCAGTGTGTCGCAGGTAGTAGGGGCCAGGACAGTCCAGAGTAACAGTTGTTCTGTGAAACCTCATTGTTGAGTGAGACAGAAGAAATACTGTCTCTCAGAGGACAAGCATATGAGCTAAACCTCCACCCTGCCTTCTCCCTGGGTGTTTTTGCCTAAGGATAACTATTCTGGAGTTCCCATGGTATGTCAGATTTCTGTGGCTGCTGTCACAAATTACTGAAAACTTAGTCACTTAATACATATTTAATCATCTTAAAGATCTGGAAGACAGCGTCCAAAGTGGGTCTCACAGAGCTAAAACCAAGGTGCCGGGCAGGGCTGTGTTCCTCTCTGGAGGCTCGAGGGGGGAATCTGTTTTTCTTTCCAGCGTTTAGAGGCTGCCCACAGTGCTTAGTTCATGTCCCCTTCTTCCAGCTGTACAGCATCGTGGCAACTTCAGATCTCCCGCTGACCCACCTGCTCCCTCTTCCACTCACAAGGACCCTGTGGTTACAATGAGCCACTCGGATAACCCAGGATAAGCTCAAGAGTCCTAATGTAATCACATCTGCAAAGTCCCTTTTGCCATATAAGGTGAATTTTCACAGGTTCTGGGCATGAAGACATAGACATCTTTGCAGAGACTTTACTCTGCCTAGCACTCATGCTGAGAACACAAGGGAACAGACATGGGCTGTTCACCACAAGTCTTCATGGGATGTTCCTTGGACAGAGCCACACTAACACATACCTGGTTACAGACTAATCAAAAACCAGCCTGTCTGCGGAAAATTCAAGCACAGAGGAATTTCTTTGTTTTCATTTAAAGTAAGGGATTTAATTTAATTTAATGTTTTAAAATGTATTTAATACAATGCATAGGATTATTAAGGAAACCAGTTATACTGAAATGCAATTATCAAGATATTTAGCCATTGGTGATACAGAAATACATGTGCTTCTTTAATAACAAATTAATTAACAAGATGTAGCAGCTGTTCTATCTACTGTAACTTTGAATTATTGATGAGCTTAAACAATGTTTTAAGATATTTGCAATATCTGAATATGATAAGAAAATATCTGATTCCTCTTGGTGACAAAGTTGCAGGTATTGCTAATACTGTGATTTGTTTTTTACATTCTTGATGGAAGGAAATGCTACATTTCAATAAGAGTTGAGTGAAATTAGAGATGTAAATGTTTTCTCATTCAAGTTCACAGACCACTTGCTTTAAGGCCACAGCAGAAAGGAGGGTGCCCAGCCCAAGCAGAGGGTTAGGGTCTTCTAAGGGGCAAGTCCTTTTTTTTTTTTAAATTGTGGCAAAATAAACATAACATAAAATTTACCATCTTAATCATTTATTAGTGCATAGTTCAGTAATGTTAAGTGTGTTCACATTCTTGTGCAACCATCTCCAGAACTCTTTTCAACTTGCAAAACTGAAACTCTACACGCATGAAACAACTCCCATTTCCAGCCCCTAGCAACCACCGTTCTACTTTTTGTTTCTATAAATCTGACTCTTCTAGGTATTTCATATTTATGGAATCATGCTGTATTTGCCCTTTTGTGATTGGCTTATTTCATTGATTATAATGTCTTCAAGATTCATTCATGTTATAGCATGTGTCAGAATTTCCTTCCTTTTGAAGGCTGAATAATATTCCATTGTGTATATATTTATGCCACATTTTGCTTATCTATTCATCTGTTCACGAACAAGAGTTGCTTCCACCTTTTGGCTGTTGTCCATAATGCTGCTGTGAACATGTGTGTACAGACATCTTTTTCAGTTCCTGCTTCCGATTGTTTTGAGTATATACCCAGAAGTGACATTGCTGGATAAGACAAGTCCTTTTAGTGGCACATCAGAGCTCAGCTTCACCGAATTGTCTCCATTCAGCCCAGGGTAACAGCCCCTAAGATCTGTGCCTGAGGGTAGAAGGATGCGTTCAGTTAAGGAGTGTCGCAGAACCGACACCATGAAAGGGACCTCCGAGTTCCTTTTCTAAACCAATGAGGGAACTGGGTCCCCACTGGTGAAGTGACTTACCCAACATCACACTGCTGGTTAGAAACAGACCCAGGAGCAGAACTGAGGCTGAGAAACCACCAAGGGTGGAAAGCATCTGGCTGCAGACCCCAAAGCCTTGTGGTGTCCAATCACCAAGGGCAGAGGGTGGGGCTAGCCTCAGTGATGAGGAACAGGAAAAAGTGATGAAGAAATTCCACTGTGGCAGGGGGTCGGGGGGGAATGCCCCTGCCTCTTGTCAGATAGGAATACAGCCACGCAAGGACTGTTTCCCTACAATGTTCCCACTGAGGCAGACCCTGCTTCTTTTTCTCTTTTCAAATCAAGGTCATGGGCAAAGAGGCCTTACTCTTCAGCCTCCTCAAGCCACTTTCTGCATGTGCCGTGAAAACACCAGTCCACGTTGACACCATCTACTGGGCGACTTAAAATACATGAGTAATTTGCACACGCGCCTTGCCTTTGCCGCAGTGTTTAAAGTGGGTATTTATAGAGACACACGCTAACACAATTGTGTAGATCATTTCCTCTGTGCATCAAGTGCAAAATGCATGATAATTCTGAGTGTATGAATTCTTCTCCCATAAAATGGAAGATTAATTTGCTTATACACATTCTGTGAGCTGATTAAAAAGCTGGTTTTATACACATAGCTTTGGCTGATGAACAAATTAGACATTGAGAAATCAGATGCAAATGAGTAGTTTACAGACACTTTTGAAATTATATAATCGTCTCCCAGATCATGTGAAAACCAAGAAACCGATTTAGAAAGGATCTATTGAGGCAGCTAAAAGGGGGGGGGAGGGTTCTGTAATGTTTATCACCTTTATTTTTCTAATTGGGTTTGACATATATTTTTGTAAGAATCCTTGCACTTGAGCTTTCATTTGCTTTGTATTTCATCTGCTATAATATCCTTGGGGTTATTGTTAAACTTTAGGATTTAATGCATTTGATAAGCTGGGGTTTTTTGATGGACCCTCTGCATAGAATACACACGAAACAACCACCGCAAAGGATTGCTCTTCTATTCTTCAATTTTCACCTGGTTTCCAAAAATAGATTCAGTTTAAATATTTATTGAACTGCCACGAAGTAGTATGCTGGGCTTTCAATGTTATCTCATTTAACCTTCTAAGACCTTGCAAGGGACCAAGACTGTCCACAGATGAGGCCTTGGAGGTCAGGGAGGCAGTGACTTGCCCAAGGCTACGGCCAGAAAGTCACACCTAGAATTTAAAACCCAATTTTTTGAGTGTGGGCACACGTGTCTTCCACCATAACTGAAGCGTCTTTCCTAATTTTCAAAACACAATGGAATATATCATCAGTATAATCGCAGAGGCATTTTCTGTGCTATGGAAGACACGCCCATCAGAAAGCATACCTAGATTAATGTGTGCAGTTTCCTATATCACTGGGGAGCGCTTCTACTCCCACAGGTTTGCTCTCTCATCTCACAGGCAAAGATTTTGACTGAGCAGTACGGCCCACGCAGCTCAGCGTGCCAGCGCACCACGTCTCTCTGCTCAGACTGTGAGGACACACCGCAGCGGACCCACCACGCCTGCCCCGCCGGGAGCCGCGGCCACACTTGTCACGTGGCTGGCTGGCCGACTTTCTCCACATAGCCCAGGAACGTGCATGCCTTTGGGAAACGAACAGCAGCCGTTTGTTTGGGCTTCTCTCCTCCTTTTCTCAGAACGATGGTCATCAAACTGTGTTCCCTGGAGCTCCTCACCCCTGGGAGCCTGCACGAAGGCGGGGTGAGGATTTCCTAAACCTCTCCCCACTGGCAGCTGTGTCAGCTGTAAGACCCCAGCCCTGCATCATCCGGCCTCGGTGGAGATTTCCGGCGGGCTGGTACCTACAGCCGGGCCACCCAACTGCTCCCACCCCCCAACCCTGACACCCTTTACATAAAAGCTCTACTTTTATCTTTTTAATATATGAGGTTCCCCATTAGATTCACTTGGGGAGAAAGTGAATCTTTCCAGTACTGGGTGTTAAACTACTTCCTAGATATTTAAATACTTTGACCTCCGTGACACTTCTTCATTATCCACCTGGGGCATTTTTGCTGTCCTGGTAACATAAAGTAACAGAGTAAAGGAATGACAGGGCACAGCGGGAATCAGTGAGGAAGACTCCTCTTTTGTTTTCCCCTTTGACACCTCTCTCCAATGCCATTTTCCTTCCCTCCTTCCCTCCTGTCCAGGCCCAGCCTCTTCCTTCTGGCCTCTGTCCAGCCTTTCCCCAAGCCCAAGTGACAAAGGTGTTTTGTGTCCCTTGCAGCCCCTCCATCTCCGGGGCTGCAGGCAGGAGAAGAGTCTTGTAACTGCAAAGGGGGTGCTGGGGATGGGAGGGGCAGGGGTCTTTGCCTTGGTGGGGGCATGGTGAGTGAGGGACTACGCTGCCACAGCCACCATCTTCCTGTCACCTGGGGTAAATGACTTCCTCTCTGGGCCTCAGTTTCCTCACTTGGAAAATGTGAGCTGGACCAGAGAACCTGTAGCCCACACTCCTCAGACTTTAATGAGCACATAAGCCACCTGGAGGTTTATTTAAAATGCAGATTCTGACTCAGTGGGTCCTCGTGAGGCCTGAGATTCCGCACCTCTAACAGGCTCCCGGCGAGGCTGTTGGTGGCAGTGTGTGGCTCTCGGGCAGCCAGGCTATAGGTGCCAGTCCATGGGAAATCTCCTGTTGGGCAGGATGATACTGGGCCTTTATGACTTACATAACTGCCAGTGGCAAAGGCTTTTCTGTCCTAATCCTTGCTATTAAATTTCTCTCTAAAATGTTTTAGACCACAGCCCTGTTGGAGGAAACTAACTGTCTTCCTGAAACCAAAGCAGTTCCCAGAATTTCACAGAAATGAGCGCAACCCCCGTTTCTTTCCCTGGAAAGGCATTTCTCTGGGATCCAGCGCCCTGATAGCGCTATTGCCCCACACGGGCTGCCTGGTTGTTAGAAGCAGAAAGTCATTCCCAGGTTTATGGAGTGAAAGGTCCTCGCTGGGGTGAGGTGAACGCCAGCCGGTTCTCTTTCCCCAGCCCTGGAGCAGAGGCTCGTGGTCCTGCTCCTGGCGTCACCTGCTTTCCGCGTTGCTCAGCCTGGGCTGCAGCGAGGGCTCGCTCTTCCTGAGTGAAGTCGTCCCAACCCGTCGGATGCTGTGACGTCCCGCACAGCCAGACCTGTGCAGCACTTCCAGATGAGGCTCAGAGCTGGCCTCAGGTCACCCCAAGGTCAGTGGCAGGGTGGGAGCAGGACAAGATGACTGCTCTGCCACCCCCTCTGGGGAACCCCTAATCCAACCACAAACAGAACGTTGCACACACTAGTTCCCTTGATTCCAAACCTGGCTCTGCCATGGTCAGCTGTCGTCTCGGGGCAGATTCATTCTCTCCTTCAGACCCTGATTTCCTCCTCTGCAACATGCAGCCACTAACACACCCACCCCATGCAGAATATGACTGTGTCTCTAGGAATCTCTCCCACCCACAATCTTATTAGCAACATTAGTAGCTTTACACACGTGAAATTACAATGTTTAATGTCCTTTCACACTTACTCACAAACTCAAGGTATATCTAACTAAGTTTAGGTTAAATATGCCCTCTGGAATCTCATTTTGTTTTTCAAGGTACGCACATTATTAGGCTGGGTTGGAGTGGGATAACAATGGGGCCAGTCAACTAACTGCCCCATGTTTCCTGAGCCCTGCTCTGTGCGAGGCACAGAGACTCGGGGACCATGGCAAGAGTGACAGAAAGTCACTTCCTGCTCAGAGCTGTCAGGGAGGATGGAGAGGAAGCTAATACCTTCTCATCATTAATTAACTAAGGTCAAGTGTGTGCCCCAGGGACTTGAGGTAAGTCACCCTTTTCCTCTGCTTTGGTGTCTACAGCCCAAGGGTCTGGGGCCAGATTTCTGTTTTCCTTTCTCTCTAGTCCATGCATTTATTACCCTGTGGCACCTGAACTTCCCTCTGACCTTGACCTTCGTGGATGTGATGACTTGAAGCTCCAGGGACAGGCTTGAAGAGGAGAAGTTGGTCGAGTTTTGGCAAATGACACGGGTTTTGCTTGTTTTGGAGACAGGGAATAAATGCTTGCAGAAGAAAGGCGTTAAAAAGACTCAGATGCTAAGGGGTGGGGTTCGAAGGCTCTGTGGAAGAGACGGGGAGAGAAGAGACCTAGCAAAGACACCTAGAACCTCGAGAGAGAAACAATATGACTAATGGGGAAATTTCATTAAATTTTACTGTATGGCATGTGATCCTTTTTAATAAAAAATATGGCATTCTTTTCTTTCTATAGAAAATCCATAAAATCTGCATTGCTTGAAGATGCGTTGGACCTGCATGTGGATTTTTATTCTGGATGGGAGGAGGCTGAGGCTGAGTGGCAGAGCAGGCAGCACGGCTCACAGGTCCGGCCTCCCCCGTGCAGGTGTGTAGGTTGGGTCAGAGCAGGGGTTCCCAGCCTGGCCATGCTTGCTCGAGCAGCCTCCTGCACCAGTTCTGGTCTCAAGTGCAGTATGTTCGCTCTCGGGAAGAATCCCTGTGGCCAAAGTGCTGACCCACTTGGAGCAGCCCAACGCTGCAGAGGCCAAGAACATGGGTGAGGGGCACGCTGGCAGGCAGACTTCCCCGTCCTGCCTCGAGACAAGAGCATCTTGCTGGTAATGGGTTGTTTGGTCACGGTGATGGGAGGGGGTGAGGACCGAGCTGGGGGCAATTTGCAGCAGATGATGCAACACGAACCAGCCTTTGTGAAGCCTCAGGGATTACATCACCTGTCTCCAAGGTGCTGGAGATGTCAAGAGGCCAGTAACGCTCTTAGAGATTCTCTAAAGCAAACAAACCTGTCTTCGTTGTGCTACCCTACCCCAGGATCCCAGGGAACCTGGTGATGGTATCAGGTTGAACTAAGATCTAAAAACACTGGAGGTGGCAGGACCTTGGGAGGTGATTGCTGAGTGGCAGATTTAGGTCTAGAATGGAATTGCATCACCCCCAATGTGCTTCAGCTGAGCTCATATCCTGTGGTCATTGATTACAGACAACCTAGGTTGAAACCAGTCTCCTGGTCTCAATATGGAAATCCGACCTTGCCCACTCCTCTGTTTTGTTGATTTTCCCCTAAACTCTGTGAAAGGTGCAGAGCTCATGTTCCCTCTTCACACATTACACTGACTTTTCTGCAGAGAAGGGGCTGGTACAGTGGTGTATTCTTGGATGGAGCTGGGCTCAAATGTTCTAGAAACTTCCCTTGTGGGCAGGACTACTACTGTGGATTGAATCATGTCCCCCCAAATTCATATCTTGAAGCCTAAACCCCCAATTTGGAGAAAGGACTTTTAGGAGGTAATTAAAGTTAAATGAGGTCATAAGAATGTGGTCCTAGTTTGACAGGACTGGTGGCCTCCTACGAGACCTTGCTGTCCCTCTGAGTGCCCACGCCAGGAAAGGCCACGTGAAGACACAGCAAGAAGGCTGCCATCTGCAAGCCAAGAACAGAGCCCTCACCAGACCCCGCCCACGCCGGCAGCCTGATCTCGGACTTCCAGCCTCCAGAACTGTGAGAAATACATTTCTGTATCTTAAGCCACCCAGTCTATATAGTATTTTGTTATAGCAGCCCAAGCTCACTAAAATAGCTACCTGTCTTCCTGGCTTTGAGGCTCCATCCTTGTCTGAGCAATGTCTCCCAGCAACTCATAGGCACACTATTATAACCCAGCTGGAAAGCAACGTGGGAACACGTTGCAAAAATGTTTATGCCTTTGGCCTTGTGACTTCAGTTCTGAGTATTTTTAGGAAGTGATTTAACAGGAGAGAAAAAAATGTATACATCAAAGAGATGCTCACTGGAGTAATATCTTTTCAGGTTACCCAATCAGAAGTGTCCCACAATTCGGAACCATCCAACAACAGGGAACAGTACGTCAACGTGGTAAAATTATGCTGCAGTAAAACCATAAGTAGGAGGTTATACGGAGATATGGAAAATACATTTCATATTATTTGGTTTAAAAGGCAAATGCTACACTTTGTGGGTATTTTAATTAGAAGTATGTACCCATGTAAAGGAAGATAGGAAGAGAATGTGTCAAAATAAAATTAATTAACGTAGGGTGGTGGGATGTTAGGGAATTTAAACATTTTTTCCCTAGCACTGAAGTTGCCTTGTTTCTGCAGAGAACAAAACG
>CM052439.1:3556063-3583792 GCA_028533085.1 Varecia variegata
TATATTTTAGTTGGCCAGATAATTTCTTTCTATTTTTTTAGTAGAGACGGGGTCTCACTTCTTGCTCAGGCTGGTCTTGAACTCCTGACCTTGAGCAATCCACCCGCCTCGGCCTCCCAGAGTGCTAGGATTACAGGCGTGAGCCACCGTGCCCGGCCCCAGCACATATATTTTTAATGGGTGCATAAGTATCTCACTTATGACTGTAGCATAATTTATTTAAATAGATTCTTTAATAGACATTTCAGGTTTTTTTCCTTTGTTTTGCTGTAACCAATGAAGCTGCTAGTGACCGTTTTATGCACATAACTTTGTGCACATTTGCAAGTATATTTGTAGGGTAAATTCTTAATGATGGAAATGCTGGGTCAAAGGTAACATGCATTTAAAATTTTGATTTCTGCTGACAAACTGTCTCCAAAGAGGTTGCTCTAGTTTATTCTTCTACTAACAATGTATAAGCCACCAGATTTTCCACATTCTAGCTAATGATGCGTGCAAACTGTTTAATTTTGCCAATGATAGTTGAAAAGTGGTCTCCTCCATTATTTAATGGTGGTACTATCATTATTCAATTTGCATTTTCTTAATTACGAGTGAGGTTAAACATCTTTTAATATATTTTTTGGCCATTTATATCTTTGGTTCTATAAAATGTCTAGTCCTTGACACATTTTTTCTGTTGGATTTTTGTCCTTTTTTATGTTATTAAGGAAATTAGTACTTAATCTGCCTGTAGGTTATACATATTCTGGTTTTTCATGATAGGAAACTGTTTATTAGATTATTTTTCACACAGAGAACATTTAAAATTTTTATTTACCAATTTGAATGCCTTTTCTCTAGTTTCTAGGTTATTGAGTTATTTTTAGCTACTTTTCCATTCCAGGATTTTAAAATTCATGTTTATTTTTCTTCTAGTGCTTTAATAAGGTATATTTTTACATTTAAACATTTGAACCATCTCGAGCAGCTTCACTGAGTAGAACTTCCTGTGACAATGGAAATGTCCTGTGTTGTCCAATATGCCAGTCACCAGCCACATGTGGCTCTTGAGCACTTGAACTGTGGCTAATGCAACTGAATAAATGAGTTTTTACTTTTATTTGTCTTTAGTTAATTTAAGTTTAAAGAACGACACGTGACTAGCAGCTATGATATTGCAAACCACACATCTTGAGTTTATTTTGGTGGTAAGATTGGTGAGGATCCCTTCCCCTCTGTCCCCAATACCTGGTGTCCCAACAGCATCTGCTGAATGCATCTTTCGCCCTAGATTTGAAATGTCACCGTTACCATGTGTTCAATTCCCATGTACCTTTGGGTCTATTTCTGGATGCTCTGCTGAGCTCCATAGATTGTAGGGAAACTATATCTTTATGAGAGCTTTTAGAGAATTCTCTTTGCAGCATCTCGAGGTTCAGGATTACTTAGCAGAAGCATCTATTCGTTAACCTTAGCACAGAAGATGGCAATTGGGTCCTTGTTGTTTCCCATTCTATTTTTGATCTTAATATTTAACTTAAATTAACAATGATGGCAGAGGATATAGAAAGACAATTGAAGGATTGACATGAGTGATTTTTAGAACTAAACCCATATTCACACATGCACACACGTTACATACACACAGATTTTTCCAAAGGTTTTGTGGGGAGCCAGTCCAGGCAAACGGGGCTGGGGTTGAGGTCAGCTTTGGCACTGTCAGCTGGGCACCTGCCCACCCCATCCCAAACCGAAGTTACTCTCACCCACCCTGAGACTCCCATGCCTGCCCTCCCCGCTTACTCCAGGAAAGGACTGAGTCAGCTGCTCATCATCATCATCATCATCATCATCATCGGAAAGCCCCAGGGGTCCCTCCCACAGTGACCTGCATTTTCAAAGGGGAGAAAATCTCTGGCTTTATCATCATAATAATAATGATAATAATAAAGACAAATTGCTGCAGAATTTCTGGTACCACCACTGAGAAGCAACCAACAGTTAGGGGTGTTAAGCCACCCTTGTCTGCTGAGAAGGCTGATTTCTTAGGTACGTAGCTAGCATGTGGAAGTGGTGAACTCCAAGGGGAGCATGGGGAACTAACTGTCTTTATTGTCCCAGCCCTGCTCCACTGCATCTCCCCGCCCTCCAAGACTGCTCTGGCCGGAGCCACAGCTTTCTGGCCATCCCAGCTGTCACAGCCTCATTTAGGTAACACTGATTCCCTTTCTAGGGTTGGAAGATCCAGGCCAGCCTAATATCAGAACTTCCATCTGGCTCCCTCAGCCGAACCCTGCCCCATCTGCCCTCCCGCTCCTTTCTCAAGACGGGCTCTCCTCTCTGAGCCTTCTGGGTCAGGGCTGGGAGAGGAGGGTCTGGCAGAAAAGAGCTAAGTCCTCTGACTTTGCAGGTGTTCTCTGGCAGTTCTCTCTTGGCTTGCAAAGCCCTTGGCCATGGCAGGCGTCCAAGTGCCGGCTCTTCCATCATGTTCAGGTGTAGCTCTTAGGAGGGCCGGTTCTCTAACTTACTGCTGCTCTCCTCAGCTCCTGCCCCAGGGCGCCACCCGCCAGCCTCTCACAGCTGAGGTCCCCATGCCCTTGAAGGGCTGCCCTCTTGGGTGGGTTCCCATTACATCATCTCTAGTTAGGCTATCTTTTCAGCATCCACTCGCCCCCTCACCCCCAAAACTCATGCATTCGTACTAGGCCAAATGTCGGGGGTCTGTGCATGTGTGCAGCCGCCCTCTCCCCTCGCCCATCACGGGAGCCCCAGCCGGCCCCACCATCGGAGCCCTCCAGGGGGAGAAGGCTCCAGCTCTCCCAGGCTGCCCACCTAAGCCCCATCCCAGTGCACCAGGATGGCCCGAGCTTCTGCAGCTCAGCCACTGCTCAGTGGAGTGAGGCAGAGGCACCAGCCACCGCTAAGGAGGGTTCTCTTGGAGACTTCTGGGCATTGCGGTGGGAGTCAAGGGAAAGCACTTTCGCAGTACCGCCCCCACCCCCCGCAGTTTAACTGTTCTTTATTCCTACCAACCATCTCCGAATAATACACTCCAGCGTCTGCCTGGACAGCCGGCTTGCGGGAGTGGTTTGAGGGCTGCAGAACCTGCCTGGTTGACACAGGTTAAGTCCCATGGGGATGTGTCTTGAAGCTCTACTTTAGAACCTTGAGCTATTGATTTCCTTTTGTCCCCGAAATTCTTAGACAACAGAGAAAAAAATCACACATGTGTGGCAGGGAGCCCCTCCATCCGCTCAAAGAACGGACCTGCTTTTGAATTGTCCCTAATTTCTTTTCCTTTCTTCCTCTCATCCTTTTAACGCATCCTAGTTCTTTCCCCAGAGTTTCTGAGATTGTTTTAGAACAAAACACTGGAACAACAATTAATAAAATAAAAAGAGAAATAAAAAAAAGAAGTTGGCAGGTGTTCAGTCTCATGTTGAAGTTCTTTCTTTCAGTTTGCGGAGCTACTGGGATGGTTTCCCCTCTTTGGCAGAAGCAGACTTCGCACGAGCCATTCCAGCTGCCTGTCCCGGCGAGCACGCGGCAGGAATCCTGCCCCGCTGCGGCTGCACCTGGCCGGGCCCCCGCAGAATGCAGGCACGGGCAGCGGAAACCCCCGAGATGCTTAGCACAGCTGTTAGGGCTTCCCACGGGGCAGGTGTTCAGATAAGAGGTATCTAATCAATAAGAAATTTAAAGAACGCCCAGTTTGCGCCCCACGGTGAGTCCCACAGACCCCTGGCTACTCAGGGACCACACGGTCATAACGGCCTAACTGTCCTTTATTGAACAGCAGCAGAGCACAGTTAGAGTCAGAAATGGGGCTTTGAGAAGTAGGTACCAGCCAGTTCCACATTCATTTTGAATTGCTTGTGAACAGAGAAATCTTCCGCGCAAATAAAGCACAAGGGATAATTTCCCTCTGCCAATATTGGATTTTGAAAATCAGGCTAGAGGCCGTTTGGTCTTGTATTTAAGTACCAGAAATATAAATCTGTAACTAGAGCTGGCCTGGCTGCCTTGTCGACGCTGGAATGCCCGAGCATGGCTCCGTTTACATCCAATTCTCTTAATCCACGTGCTTCGGCATTTTCTCTCGAGTGGAGCAATGGTTTTGTGTGACCCAGGCCACCTGAGAAGCATTGATAAGGGGCTCCTAGGTGAGCAGAGGCAGGTGGAGGGAGGAGGGGCTGGGGAGGTGGGTTCCAAGCCTGGGTCCCACTCTGAACCCTTTGGTGTTAGTGTCCTCGGTCTGTACAGTACCACAAACCAGGTGGCTTAAAACGACAGAACTTCATTGTCTCAGTTATGGAGGTCACAAGTCCAACATCAAAGGTGTCAGCAGGGTTGGTTCCTTCTTAGGGGCTCAGACGTTGAATCTGTTCCATGTCTCTCTTAGCTTTGCTAGTGATCCTTGGTGGTCTTTGGTTTGTAGACGCATCACTCCAGTCTCTGTGTCTGTTGACACAGGGTGTCCTCCCTGTGTCTGTCTCTGCATCTCTTCTTCTTATAAGGACATCGGTCATATTGGATTAAAGGTCCACCCTACGCTGGTATGACCTCATCTTGACTTACATCTTAATTACATCTGCAAAGACCCTATTTCCAATTCAAGTCATATTCACAGGTAGCAGGGATTAGGACTTCAACCTATCTTTTTTTTTTAGAGACAGGGTCTTGCTCTGTCGCCCAGGCTGGAGTGCAGTGGCATAATCACAGCTCACTGCAACCTCCAACTCCCAGGCTCAAACGATCCTCCTGGCTCATCCTTCCAGGTAGCTAGGACTATAGGCACATGCCACCATGGTGGCTAAATTTTTAAAATTTTTTTGTAAAGACAGGGTCTTACTATGTTGCCCAGGCCTTGGTCTTGAACTCCTGGGACTCAAACGATCCTCCTACCTTGGTCTCCCAAAGTGCTGGGCTTACAGACGTGAGCCACTGCCTCTGGCCCAACCTATCTTTTTGGTGGACACAAGTCAACACCTTCCAACCCTGGTTTCCACTGTCTGAATATTTGCTGTGAGAGTCACGAGGAAGCTCTCTAGAATCCTGGCGATATCTAGCTAGCCCACACTACCACTTCCCCGGTAGCCTTGAAAAGCATCCCTGCGCTGCTAACAGCAGACCAATGATTGTAATTAGTGTTCTTCATTTGGTCACACAAAACCCAAACTTATGCATAAAAGTAAATGGAGAGGGTCACAACTAGTAATTGAACTGGCAAGATTTTTTTTTTTTTTTGAGACAGAGTCTTGCTCTGTTACCCAGGCTGGAGTGCAGTGGTGTAATCATAGCTCACTGCAGCCTCTGACTCCTGGGCTCAAGTGATCCTTCTTCCTCAGCCTCCTGAGTAGCTGGGACTACAGGTCCACACCACCATGCCCGGCTAATTTTTTTTTTATTTTTCGTAGAGGCAGGGTCTTGCTATGTTGCCCAGACTGGTCGAGAATTCCTAGGCTCAAGAGATCCTCCAGCCTCGGCCTCCCAAAGTGCTGGGATTACAGGTGTGAGCCACCAAGCCTGGCCCAAACGAGTAAGATCTATTTTAATCTCTTCTCCAGTCTCAAATTCTTTCTAACCACTGGCCTTTGGTCCACTCGAGTTATGATACTTGTTCCCTTGCTGTATTTATTTCCTGAAGAAATAAATCCGAAACATATTTCCCCATGAAAGCACATGCCTGTTTCTTCTGAGTTCTGTTCCCTTTAATCCTGGTCCTTTGGTACTGGCACCCATCCCATTTCCTGTGCTAACAGACCAACAGCTTCTCTCCTACCCTCGCTCCCCAGCAGTGACTCTGAGCTGTGTCTTCAGAGAGGGTGTAATTTCCACCAGTGTTTACGGAACCTTCCATCTCCCCAGCTCCTCTGTCTGACTCTCATCATGTTCAGTTTGAGAACTTGCAACAGGCCAGTGTTGGTGAACACGGCGGCAGGTGTGACCCAAGAGCCCCGCACAGGCAGGTAGCCGTCCCTTCAGGCTCACCTCTTCTTCCCTTCTGCATAATTCAATCCCAACCGTCGGACTCAGTCCATCTCCTCCACTCAGCTCTCCAGACGGCGCGGTTTGGTTGGAAGCCCTGATGTTGGCATCCTTGGGCCATACTCAGAAGAGAAGCCTCTAACATTCCGCCTGGAGTTGGGGGTCCTGCAGCCGTGCGCAGGCGCTGTCAGAGGAAAGGGGCGGGGCCTCTGCATCCAGCAAACAAACTGCAGTAGGGGCCTGCCCACCACGGACCCTGGTGCGCCCAGTCCAGGCTGCCACGTCCAGGCTTTGCAGGGTGGGAAGAGGCTTTTCTCAGCTGAGTGGTGGTTACACCAACTCACACCCAGTTCCCCTTGGTTTAGCTCCATATCTCCCGCCCCCGCTCACCCCACATCCAGGGGCACCTGGTGCCCTCGGTCCCTGGACCTTTAGGTGACTCTGCACCTTGGATCTGAGCGTTCTCATTGCAGACGTTTTCTCAGTTCTGCTGGGTCTTCGTCACTCACCAGGCTGTTTTCCAACTTCCACATCTTACTGCTGTTGTCTAGTCTTCCATTTCATTTATTTATATGCCTTAAAACAATCCTTTTACTGTGGTGTGCCTCTATTGTAATACATTCAATTGATCAACTGTTGTTTTAGATATTTAAATTATTTCCTTCTCTGTTATAACAAAGCTGAATTGAACAGCCTTGTACATTTTTGTTTACTTAGCTCTTTGTTTCTTAGAATAAATTATTGAGGCCGGGCGCGGTGGCTCACGCCTGTAATCCTAGCACTCTGGGAGGCCGAGGCTGGTGGATCGCTCAAGGTCAGGAGTTCGAGACCAGTCTGAGCAAGAGCCGAGACCCTGTCTCTTTCTAAAAATAGAAAAATTTCTTTCTAAAAATAGAAAGAAATTATCTGGCCAACTAAAATATATATAGAAAAAAAAAATTAGCCGGGCATGGTGGCGCATGCCTGTAGTCCCAGCTACTCAGAAGGCTGAGGCAGTAGGATCGCTTAAGCCCAGGAGTTTGAGGTTGCTGTGAGCTAGGCTGACGCCATGGCACTCACTCTAGCCTGGGCAACAAAGCGAGACTCTGTCTCAAAAAAAAAAAAAAAAAAAAGAATAAATTATTGAAAGAGAAATTGCTGGATACACAAACATACACCTATTTACTATGTATTATATATGTATCAAAAGACTTATGAGTATACATGTACTCATAACACACATATTATATATACATTCTAGATATATATGATACATATTGCCAAAAAATGGTTTTGGTGCTATCCAGATAGGCCCTTCTTTCATTAACTTTGGCATTTGGGGGTCAGACTTCTTGGGTTCAACTCTCAGCTATTCCACTCGCCATTGGTGTGATTTCACCCAGCCTCTCTGGACCTCAGTCTACTCATCTGTGAAATGGCCTTGATGGGTTGCCCGTCTCTCAGGACAACAATGCCTGTGATGTCCCTGGCACAGCCCAGCACAGAGCCGGCCGTCGGTAAGGGTCTGTAGTGTGGCTTTCAGGGTCAATAAATGGCGCTCCCCTTTCCCCCAGGCTTCTGAACAACAGTAAACTAAGTCAGCAGATGGGAGCTCCAGGCCTGCTCCAAGGAACAGCCTGCTAGCTCCCTGCCTGTAGTCTGGACTCAGCACAGGCCTCCAGGGGAGTTTGAGTCTGTGCCCTGCCGACACCTGTACCCGTCCCTCCGTCGCCCTGGTCTGAGTGGAGGAGAAGGAGCAAGACGACTCTCAGGCCTTCGACTGAGACGGGTTAGCTCCGTCGGCGGAGCAGCAGGGCTGGGGCTTTGTGTGGGGAGAGCTCGCCCCGCTGCTGGGGGTGGGCAGCAGGCCTGGAGCATTCCGGGAAAACCCTCCTGAAGAAAGCCGGAGGGGGGGCTTCCCTCCTCCCGGTTTCCTGTCCTCTTTGCCCACTGGGCTTCCCTGTCAAGCCAGCGGTCGGCCAAGGGCAAGCCCCACCTCTCGGAGCAAACGGACCTGCAGTGTGTCGGGGCAGATCTGTCCCCACCTTCACGTGATGCCACCCAGCACCAGCACTGGGCTTTCGTGGATTCGCCCAGCAAGCTCTGAAGTCAGGCGGAACATCACATGAGCTAAATCAACCCAAGGTCACTTCTCCCCCAGGGCTGAACACTCACTCTGTCTTCTGTGTCCCATATCGAACCATAGCTCGCCATGCTGTTTGACGTCACTTCTCAGAGGCTCTGCAACGTGATCACATGACATCCTGAAGATGCTCCGAAATTTAAGAGGCAGTAACAAGTCGCCTCATAATAGAATATAAACCGTTTCTTCATTAAGAAGTTCCTGGGGACATGGCTGGGCGCGGTGGCTCACGCCTGTAATCCTAGCACTCTGGGAGGCTGAGGCGGGTGGATCGCTCGAGGTCAGGAGTTCGAGACCAGCCTGAGCAAGAGCGAGACCCCGTCTCTACTAAAAATAGAAAGAAATTATCTGGCCAACTAAAATATATATACAAAAAATTAGCCGGGCATGGTGGTGCATGCCTGTAGTCCCAGCTACTCGGGAGGCTGAGGCAGTAGGATCGCTTAAGCCCAGGAGTTTGAGGTTGCTGTGAGCTAGGCTGATGCCACAGCACTCACTCTAGCCCGGGCAACAGAGCGAGACTCGGTCTCCAAAAAAAAAAAAAAAAAAAAAAGAAGTTCCTGGGGACAAATTAAAACCAGAAGATTAAGTTTCCTTGCAAATTAAAGTTCAAAGAAGTGAAAGTCCAAGGGAATCAAAGTTGGAATTCAATTTTTTTTTTTTTGCCCTTGTGAGTTAAAAGTCAAAGAAATTAAAGACCAAATATCAAGCTCCCCGGTTCTAATCTGTCTCCGGCTCAGCCAGAAACACTCGTAACAGGTGCCTGGGTGGACCCAGGGCTCTTCGTGCAAGTGGGCTGTCTTCTGCAGGAAAGGGCAGGGTTCCAACTCCAGCCACGGAGGGCAGGCACCTGGTGTGTTAGCTTCCTAGGGCTGTCGTGACAAAGGGCCACCAAGTGGGTGGATTGAAACAACTGAAGTTTATTCCCTCATAGCTCTGGAGGCCAGAAGTTCAAAATCAAGATGTCATCAGGGTTGGTTCCTCCTGGAGACTCTGAGGGAGAAACTGTCCCAGGCCTCTCTCCAGCCTCTGGTGGTCGCTGGCCACCGTTGGTGTTCCTCAGCGTGTAGACACGTGACTCCAACCTCTGCCTCCGTCTCCCCACACCTTTCTGTGTGCCTTTTCTGTTTCTTACATAAGGACACTACTATTGGATTCAGCGCCCACCTAAATTCAGTATGCTCTCTTCTCAATCCTTAACTAATTACATCTGCAAAGACCCTATTTCTAAATAAGGTCACATTCTGAGCTTCTGAGTGGACCCAAATTTCTGTCCCACTACACTTGGGGAGCGTCCATGACTCCTTGTGCCCAGGCCATATCCCACCCCCATCGATTCAGAATCTCTGGGGTGACGCCCTGTCTGGCATTGCACTTTTTCAAGGCTCCTTGGGTGATTCCAATGTGCAGTCACAGCTGAGAAACAGATTTAGGTCTCAGGAAATTGAGTGGGTTTCACATGTGCACCTCCTTTAAAGAGTCCACGAGTTAAAAGGACAAGAATAACAGAGCATCCTGGTCACACCCACTGCCTTAAGGACACAGGCTAGTGGCAGCCTTGCAGCCACACAGGGGCATGTGAATGAGGGGTAGCAATGGGAAGAACCTTGCTTTCACTTCCGGGGATGCCCATTGGTCTATGGCACTTGGCACAAGTCCTTCCTTGACCTCTGAGGAAACCTGCATCAAAGCAGTTTTATGACGCTGTGTTTGCCTCATCTGCACGTCTGAGATTTTGCTGCCTTCCTGCAAAGCTTACACACTTAGTGTACACCCCATTTCCACTCTTATTTTAGACAGCTCTTTTCCCCGTTATGCATAAGGAAGCTCTGATTTTACCTTCTCCTTGAGCCCAAGTTCCACTGCGCATGCTCCCTTTGCAAGGGCATGGCCTCCGAGTGTTTGGCTGGCGTGGGTTTCCCACTGCTGTCCTAGTCCTGCAAGAGGGCACCCTTGATTTTCTAGAATTGCAAGTTACTTCCTAAATTAAGCATGCAATTTTTCTTATTTCTTAATTGTTCTTTTTTTTTCTTAATTTCTTTCTTAATTTCCAAATTAAGCATGTCAGGATAGTCTCTTTTGCCTAGTCTAAGTGCCTTCTCTCCTATTTTTTTGTGGCATCGGTTTTTCTAACTTATTCCTCCATACTCTGCCCTGTGAGACTGCCACAGTGAAAAATAAAATGAAAATGTTCTGGGTCTGTTACCACCATCCGTTGTTCAAAAAGTTCTAGTCCACTTACAACTCCCTGAGTGGGCTAATTCCACCCAGGTGATGTTCTCCCATAAGGTGACTATTGAAGCCAGGCAAGGACTCCTAAGGTCCTGCTGGCTCAGGACCTCTTGGCTGTTCCTCCTCTGAGATTCCTTCTTCCTGGGGCTGCTTCTCACAGGGCACAGGACTTGTACCACGCTGACTGTGTCATCTTGAAATTCACCTACGGATGCTGCAGTGTGTGTTCCATGCTCATCTTAGAGGCGGCCTTCCCTCCAGTCTGTTCAGACTTTCTGCAACCACGTGGAACAGCTGTCCAGACATTAATGGCAGTGCCAGTTGGTCTTACCATAGACTCTGATGTTCCAAGTGGCTCCCCGGGGAAGGAGGTGCTTCCAGCACAGCTCCCGAGAGTGCAGAGCTGTCAGATTCCATGGCCACCATCGCTGTTTCTGATCTGTCAGTGACGAAGATCATGTTGCTGACAACAGCATCTTCCTGATTTCCCCGGTAACAGCAGTCACACCTGCTCTTTCCTGTTTATACCTGTCTTGCCTAGACCTTGGACCTCAATTCTTCCTTCAGTACTGTTTTTCGGATGTCTGGCTAAAATCCCACCCTTTCTCCTGTCTCATAAAGAAATTTCTTTCTCTAGTTGAATCCTCTCAGTCCGCCTTATTTTATTTTCATTTCTCCAAAGCTGCTGTTCTGACTTGAAGCTTAAAGCTCTTTTTTTTTTTTTCTTAAATGTCACACTGATTTCTTCTAGATTTTTGAGTAAATATGATTCCTAGAGACATCACATTATAGGCACAGGCCTTTCTAGCTTTTAGTTTGGCAACAGTTTCACCAGTTGTTTCTCTATGTTAACCCAAAATGGTAGCGACTATATATATATATACATAAAACACAGACCCTTGGTTTTTGAAAATTTGTTTATTACTAAAAATCCACCACCTCCTGAGGGTGAGTCAGTTTGGGTCTCTGAAGTCTAATGCCAAGATCAGAACTTTTGCAACGAACACAGCCAGCTTGAGACCCTGTGGAGGGGTCCAGGATTCAGCTTAACCCCTGCGGTTTTCTCCTTGGCCACACGTGCAGAGTGGAATGTCTATTACTGCCCATCTCCCCAGGCTTGGTACCTGGTACCTTGGCACATTTAAAAAGCTAGAACTATCTCTCTGTAGTGAAGGCAGAACTCAGCTGCCTCACAGTTTAAAAGCAGAAAATGTTCTATCCACCAAGGTCAAGGAGGACTTCCTCTAGCCTTAGCCTCACCTGCGATGCCATGTGCATGTCTCAGTGTGTCCGCACAGCATAGCTCAAAGTCAAGCCCTAGCAGCTGGCACGCCAAGGCCACCCACGCAGCTCATGTTTGGCTAATGCACCTGCTTGGTCCCTATGGCACACTCCTTCACTAAGTCCCCAGGTCTGTGCAGCTTCCCTGTGGCTCATACCACCCGCCCAAGTTTGCTTAGGCTGTGACAGACTGGGAGCATTTGCTAAGGTGTGGGTAGCCTGTACTTGGTCAAGGTCAGGGCTTGCTGCCCTTCCAGTTTAAAAATAAAACTACCCAAAGCTGCAGTGACTCTCCAAAATCAAATCTCTCTTGAATGCTCTTAAATCTGCTTGTCTAGGATGCAGAAGTTACTAGAAACCATTAATATCCAAAATCTGCAAGGCCTGTCCTCACTAAAGCCTCAGTTGACCTGTGCCTTTTGCAATCCAAAAAAGGACTCCTGTACCAACCAAATCATGGCTCAGGTGTGTTGCAGCACCAGGCTGGAAATTAGACCTATCTGCTTAACCACAGGCAAAGACAAAGAACAGCAACCTGGAAAGCTTGGGGCTGGAGGTGCAGATCAAAGGTCAGCTCTTGCTGGCAGGAGGGGTGGGGCTGAGCTATGAATGCCAATCTCTTTCTCTGACTTCCCTGTCAAGTCACTGACCCCAACTCCCTTGGGAAAAGTAAGGGGTAGGACAAGGAACCAGAGTGTGCAGGGAGAGTTCCTCTCATGGAAACCAGTGTACCAATGAAGAAGATTCCAAATGCTGTTACTATTATCAAGGAGGAGTTTTAGCACTATTTTGGGGGCATCATTGACAAGTCTTGTAATAGCTTGCAAGCAGTAAGCATCACATGACCATCTAAGCCCTGGGGTTTCCAATAGCCCTTACTGAAGTGTTAACTCAAATTATATAGAACTCTTTCCCTGAAACACAATTAATTGCTGTGGATTGGTAGAGCTCTAATGTCCACTGAAAGTATAATTGTATAGATAAAATTCAGCTCAGCATGATACAAATATCTTAATTTCTTTGACTCTTTGTCAGTCATAACATTTGGAGAATTGGCAATTGTAATGGGATCACTGTCATTCTACTTTGTGTCCTTGGCTCTATTATGAAAATAAAAGGCAAAGGTTGTATATTTGTTTCCAGTTGAGGCTGAGCCCCTACATCTGTCTTGAGCTATGGCACCAGAGGAGCAGGTCAAGTGAGGTGTACCCCTGCGGGGTGTCCATGAGCCCTGGGGCTAGAGGGTGGACTGCAGGTTTCTGGAGGATTGGTTTTGCTGTCACTTCCATGACACTGGTAGCTCCCCCGTGTACTCACCTAGAGAAGTCTTAATGAACCCTGTGGTGTTGGATTAGAATCAGAGGTATCAGCATAAAGTCATGATTTTGTAGAGCTAGCTAGCTAGATAATAGATGGATAGAGAAATATAGATGTGTGTATATGCACGGATTAGTATGCATGCATATATTTCCTAGCTCTGTCCACTGAGAGAGCCTAGAATCGGTGACGTCCCAATAACAGTGAGCACACCTGTCCCTATATCTTGGTCTCTACACACCATTCTCAAATAAAAGGCAGCAGGGGGAATGGTGCTGGGGCAGGGAAAATACAACATGAGCCCAGAATGTCTTATGATGGCAGAAAGTAAGAAAGTGCTCAAGAAAAGATGGAGCTTGTCAAAACAATGCCGGAGTCCACCCAAAGGAACCGCTAGTGGCCCAGGCTGAAACATTTGAGCAACAAAACAAATGACAATAGCACTACATTTTAATATATAGAATAAAACAAAAAGTCATCACGAGTTCATGCTGGTATAAATAAATAATTGAATAAATAAGTAAATAAATGGGAGAGAAACAGAATTTTGATTACTAAGAGAAAAAGAAGGAAACAGAGAAAAACCATTAAGCAAACATCTCAGTAATATTAACAATTGTTGCAGATAAGATCCACTGATGATAAAATTAGTAGTTTTAGAAGCTACTAAACTAAACTTAGAAACTTCTAAACTAAGTAGTTTTAAACTAAAATTAGAAAGTTTGAGGAGAAATAGGGTTTGCATAGTCTCAGTGTAGCTCCCTCAAAGTGTCTCCACTACCAAGAAGAGAAAAATAGTAACTTCACATTAAAGAAAGCCTCAGACTTACCCAAAAGATCAAGGTGAGTATCATACACATTGGCGTTGTGAACCCCTGGATAAGGTGCACTGGAAGGATGCAGTGTCGTTTTGCCACATTCCTGCTAAACCTTGCTCCAATCCTGAGAAAATATTGGGCAAACCTGAACTGAGGAACATTCTATAGAATAACTGACCAATAGTCTCCAGGAGTGCCAAGTCTGTGAAAGACAGGAAAAGATTTTTTCACATTGCAGGGGACTAGTGAGAACTAACTAACTGCAACATGGACTCCTGGGTAAGATCTTTGGGAAGAAAAAGGACATTCATGAAAAATTTGTGAGATTCTAATGAGGACTGCAGTTTAGTTAATATCATAGCAATATTAATTCCCTGTTCTTGATTACACTATGGTTTTGTTAGCATTAGTTGGAAGCACAGCCTACTACTTTTACAACTTTGTTTTATGTCTAAAATTAATTCAAAATAAAAAATTTAAAGGAAAACATTTCCTCTCCCCATGACTTCACTCAGGGGCAAATCCTGACTTGTGGAGCCTGAAGGTTATATGATTTTTAGAGGGCCTTTTTAAGAAGAATACAATATTATGAATATAAAATTTGGTTAAAAATGGATATTTTAAAAAGTAAATTGCAATAGATTTTTGATTATACATAGTTTTATAATTGAATTGTTCTCATACCACCAATACTGACTATAGAAAACTACTAAATTTTCAATGAAAACCTGATTTACTGCGGCCGTTTTGCTGAGTGGGCAGCGATTCTGCATGCAGCTTCAGCCGGAGCCGTAGACTTTGTAAGGACAGGATGTGTCAGATGTGTGAAAACACGATTCCAAAGCTCCCCAACTGCATCTTTACACCCGGAGATGTCTACTGTTTGTATTACTGCTGCAGGTTGGTGCCTACTTACACAAACTCTGATAAGTTCTGTTTACACGATTCCCAAGTAAAGAAAAAATATGGTCCATTGACAGCTGTATGTGTAGCGTGATGGGGTGTATTCCTTATGAGTGAGCACCGCCACTTTAGACATCCCTGCGAACGGAATCCCCAGCTTATAATTTCACTCCTGCAATGACCGGAATTCCACAGGGAGCTCCCGGCTCCTTACTTTAAACTTGTGTTTTCTCTTCTGCCCACGTACTCGTGGTGCTGGAAACCAAAGAAACCTCCATACCTCAAGGTGATGGCCCAGTCAATCCACCAGGTGAGTCACGGAGGGGTGACAGGCTTATTCCTGGCAGCCATCCCAATGCTGAGATGGCTGGAAGTATTATAGCTATACACAAAAGTAACCACAACCCAGATTAATATATCCATCAAAGCCCAACTAAGTATATCACCAAGGCAACTTCCTCTCAGATCCCGAATCTGCCCACGGCGCTCTAATGCCACTGTCACGAGGAGAATTTGACAGAGGGAAGGGAAGTGGGGAGAGAGAGTGGTTGTAAACAGCTGTGTTAAAACTTTTTGCAAAATTTTCAAAAACACGTATGACCCTGTCAACACGTTACCGGGCCCCTCCCAGGGTCTTGGAAGGGGCCCCTGAAGCCAACAGGCTGGACCTTGGCCCTGTCAGCCTCTGGCTTCCCCCTTCAACTGCAAACTGGCATTTCCTGAAACCAGGGTGCTCTGTCACTTCCAGTCCCTAGTCCCCACGCTGTCCCTTCCCAGAGTGTGGCCGGCCAGCTTTTCTGTCCCTGCTTCCCACCCCTTCTATTCCAGTTCCGCTTTGCGGCATTGCCTTTGATTCTCTGGCTTCCTTGGCTTTTCTCTTCAAGGCACTACAAACAAGAATTATTCGCCCTGGAAACTAGAAAGGGAGGAAGACTGAGCACGTCCTCCCACCAGGATTGTTCCTCTCTGTTCTACACCAAGACTTCAGGTCTGTCATAACCATATTCGTAACTGATGGTTAACTCACACCAGGTGCCAGGGGATCACAGCACATTATCCCACCAAATATCCCCAATAGCTCCATGGCACAGGCAAGAATCACGTTCAAATTGTTCAGCCTTGGTAAGGCATAAGCAATAATCAATGAGAAATGGACTTGGCCACGGTGCTAGAGCAGGGCCTTTCATGTTACTGCTTGTGGACCTTTCATGTTACAGCATGTGCACCTACATGTGGCTGGAAGGGAAAATCCATGCTTTACAGGAGCTGAAATCACATGAGATCCTCTCACTGGGAGCCACCTGGCTCCAGGAATGAGCCCAGGGCACCTGGGAGGGGCTTTCTCACCCGTGACCCCCTCAGCTGCTGGACCACTGAAAGCCAGACTAGAATTTGCACAATTGTTTTTTTATTTTTTTAAACCATGTAGATATGCCAAGAACAGCCTGACCAAATTAGCAAGGGAGTACCTTAGAAACGACATCACTTAGTATGAGAATACCTTCCCCCAAATCCTCACCAACACTGGTTACCTTCCAACTGCTTGATAAAGATTGAGGGCAGGTAGGTAGCAAATGGCATTGCATTGTTGTTTTGATTTGCATTTACTTATGAGTGAGGTTGAACATCTTTAGAGTAAATGTTTAGGAAGGCAATTTGACTACATTTATTAAAACTACACGTACTCCTTTACATATTAATTTTACTTACAGAAATGTTTTGTTTATTCTTGAAAAAGAACACAAGCATTTATAATAACAATATCTGACAATTACTGAGTGTTTACAGCTGCCAGGCGCTGTCCTGAGTGCTTTACATGACCTCATTTCATCCTCACAACCACTTTTGGGAGGTACTATGTTTATTCCCATTATGCAGATGAGAACACTGAGATAGAGAGGGATTGATATCTTGCCCATAAATCACAAAGCTAATTTATTACATTACTGGAGATAATTGCAACATCTGGAGATAACTTAGCAGTCAATTAGGGAAATGGCTAAATACATTTTAGAACAGTCATTCAATAGAATCCTACATAGCTACTTGGAAGAATAACATAGATGCTTATTAGCATGAGAAGGAAAATATCCTATATATATTATTAGGGGAGAAAATCAGTGGCAAAATCGTATCAGCCCACTAAACATACTAAATACGAATACATTCATGTGTGGGTATGCTTCTGTGTGTGTAGACATCTGGAAGAATATATAAGAAACCCATGTAGGATAAATAACCTACTTGTGGTTACCTATGGAACATAAGAATTGGAATGGAGGATGAATAGGTATTACTTAAGAAATTAAAGAACAAAAAGTTTTGGTTTAAATGGATACAATGGTCTCTGTCACATAGGGCTGTTTTAAGAATCAAATGGATTGGCAATGGAAGAGTGTAGCCCATGCCCGACTTCAAGCTGGGCTCAGTGAACACTAATTCTGAATGTAGTGCCATGCTGGGCACGGGGCACACAATGTGTCATTACTGATCCAAGAGTGAGGATCCAGAGCCAGCCTTGAACTCAGTTCTGCTCTTTCAGCAAGTACCTTAGTAGGTTTCTTTTTAATGACAGTAACATAAGAAAAATAGCATGTGGCTTGTATAACGTGTGGGACTGTTACAAGGACAAGCACGCTCTGGAGACAGCAGTCACAGGACTTGGCCTCAGAGAGCTGGGTCACCAGGCCGCTCCGCCGTTTACCTGTGTGTGAAGTGGAGAAAGCAGACGCCTGGGTTGCGGTGAAGATCAACTAGATGATGTATTCAAGGGAAGGCCTCTTGTAAATGGTAAAACACTACACAGGAGTTCGGAATTTTTGTTTGAGGTGTGTGAAGGCATCATACAAAACAAACTGCACAACCCCCAAATCCTGTCATGTTCATGAAAAAGAAAACTAAACCAAAGAAACTCAGAGGGCGCTCACAGACATGTGTTACATTGAATCCTTTTAATAAACTTCTTTTTTCTTTCAGTAAAATGTGGAGGGACTTCCACATTCTGCTTAGGATGATGAAAGGTAGGAAGAGCAGTGCTCGCTTCCTAGCAACAGGTAAATCTATAAAAGGTAGCTTTTCTCGAACCCATCAGAGTGCTGAGGTCAACATGCAAACAGCCACCCCGAAATCTAAGGACAGACCCGGGCGTGAGCACCGGCTTACCCGAATCAGAGCGCGGGAGGAGGGCAGGGCCAGCACACCAGCAGGCGAGAAGACTCCAGCCAAAACTTCTAACTGATCCGCAGAGGCTGAGTGGGGGCCCTTCTGCGGCGTAGAACACGTGGGCGAGTGTGCGCCCTGGCAGGTTCTCTGCAGACCTTACAGCTGCTCACAGGACGGACTGAGGGAGGGTTCAGGTGTGGGCCTGCGGGAGGGGCAGCTGCTGCTGAGAGAAAGGCCCAAAGACTCCCCCCACCCCCCAGGACCTTCTCACACAGGAAACGGAGCGGAGCCTTAACTGCTCCCTGGGGCACAGGTGGAGACCCATTTTTCTGGAGGAAAGGGGGAGGAACAAAGAGGAAACCATCTCAGACCCAGAACATAAGAGATCTTTCCTGGCAGGAGGTGGGGCAAAGGCAGGAAGGCAAAGAACCCCCCAGCCCACGCCCAGACTGGCGGGGCACGGGGTCTGCCTAAGGCTGAGGATGAACCAAGGCAACAAAAACACCTTTCCCCTCCCAGGCTGTAATGACCAGGACTAACACAGGATAGCTGTCTCCATGGGGGAGGAACGAGCAGGAGGAGGGACATCCTTCAAGGCACATTTGCAGGGTCTCCTGACGCTGAGGACAGAGCAGGAACATCGGGTAAAACTCTCTGGCCTGCACCTGGGCATCAGGTAACCCCGGAGGAGCTTGAAGCTCATGGTGCAGTGAGGGTGACCACAGCAACAAGAAAGCTCAAACCCAGTTCAGCTGACTAGACGGGATCAGCATCCTGCACCAAAGGCCTAGAAGAAGGGGCGTGGCTATTTCAAGGCCTAAATAAGATTTGCCTCAGTCTCTATTGGCTGCTGATGAGGCTCACTTTGCAACCAAAGGTTACAGGACATATAAAAAGTTAAGAAAAGCTCACTGTTAAGAGACTAAGCAATTGATAGAGTGAGACTTAGAGATGACCCTGTAAGTTGGGACAAATATAGAGGGAATTTAAAATAGCTATGATTAATACATAAAACCTCTAGTGGAAACCGTACACAACATACATGAACAGATGTGGTATTTCAGCACAGAGATAGAAACTATAGAGAATCCAATAGAAATGTCAGGGGAAAAAATCAACCATGGTAACAGAGATGAAGATTGTCTTTGACAGTTTCATCAGACAGCTTGATATAGCTGAGAAGAAAACCCCAGTAAACCTGAAGATAAATTAAGAAAATTTTTTTTTGTTTTTTTAAAAAAAATTTTATTTCAAAATGTTATGGGGGTACAAATGTTTTTGGTTACATGCATCTATTTTGTTATGCTTGAGTCAGGGTTATAAGTGTGCCTATCACCGAGATGGTGTTCATTGTACCGGTTAGCTAGGTTTTCAAGTTAAGAAAAATTAACCTAAACTGAAACACAGGAAGAAAAAATCAAACAGAAGAGAACATCCAAGGGCTGTAGGACAGTATCACATGGCCTAACATATGTGTTACTGGAATCCCAGCAAGAAAAGAGAGGAGAGAATGAGCAGAAGAAATATGTAAAGAGAGAACCGCTGAGAACTTTCCAAAAATAATTAACAACCTAAATATCAAAGAATCTCAGAGTTAATACCAAGCAGGATAAATGAGAAAAAAAAAAAAAAACCCACAAAAAAACCACACCTAGACTTGTTATATTCAAACTACTGAAAACTACAGAGTAAAGAGAAAATATTGAAGGTGGCCACGGGGCGAGACACACATACAGAGTGTAGAATTGTGGCAGACTTCTCTCCAGAAATAAGAAAGCCAGAAGATAATGAAATGACATCTTTATAGTGCTGAAAGAAAAAAAAGAACAAACCTGTCAATCTTGAATTCTGTACCTAGGAAAATATCTTTCAAAAATGAAGAAGATAGAAACACTTTTTTCAGAAAAACAAAAACTGAGGGAACTCGTTAAAAGGAGACCTGTACCAAAAGCAATGTTGAAGGAAATTCTTCAGGCAGGAGCAGGATCGTGACGGTGTAGAAACTCGGATCTGCAAGGAAATGAAGAGTGCTAAAGTAATACAAATGGAAGGAAGAAGAACATTTGGTTCTCATCTTTCATCACTAAAAGATAATCGACTGTCCGAAGTGAAAATGGCAGCAACGCAGCTGTGTGTTTGTGGCACGTGGAAAAGTAAAGTGAACGACAGGAGCACAGGGACGGCACAGAGGAATTGGGACTTCCTGCTGCAAGGTTCACACTCCACACGTCAAGAAGTGTGATATTGAGGGTAAATTGCGATTTGGTTCGATTTTTGGTCACTGTATTCCTGCGTTGATTTACCCTTTTGTATCCTTCCACAGCGTTTGGGGAAGAGCCTATAGCACGCCAGTCTCGCCAGCATCCGGGCTGAGCTGCGATCTCATGGCCAGCTCCGGCGCCAGCCAGGCACTGTCCTGAGCCACCTGCAAGGGGAACGTGTCCCAGGTCTCTCTTTCCCTTCCAGTGTGGAGTCTGGGAGGAGGGGGAGGAGCCGGCCCAGGTCTCTCTACTCACCGGTGCTGCCGTGGTCCACCCTGGACACCCTGGTGGTCCGTGGATACCCCGTGTGTCTCCAGAGGCCACTGCTCTCCTGGGACACGCATGGGACGTTTGGGGTTGTTTGGCTGTGGCCTGGCACTGCCCAGATCTCAGGACTCCTGCTTGCTGTCTTCCCACTCGGAGGCTGCCCGGGCCGTACACCTCACAGCCTCTCGGGCAGGCAGCTCTCTCGAGGGGACCCAGGTGACGGCCGGCCACCTGGCTCGCAGGAAGCTCAGGCATCCCGGCCAGGAGACACGGTGGGAGAATGGCTGCTCCCTCTCTGCCCTCCCGCCCGCTCCGATCCTCCTGTCCTCCTGGTGGACAGGGCAAGACCGGCAGGTCTGCTTCAGCAGCAGACGTCAAAGAGGGAATGAGATCAGTGTTCCTTTCCTCAGGCACCTGCAATCTCTGTGGGGACCCCGGGCGCTCCTCCTCACGACCTCTGCCCCTGCAGGTGGAAGACTCATGACCCTGACGTCACTCCCATTTCTCAGCCTTCTGCTTTTCAGGGGAAGTTCCCTTCGTTGGGAGAGATCAGGTGCACACAGGCTCGTGCCTTATGTCTTTTCTATGCCTTTGAAAACACTACTGACGTGACTATGCACTTCAATTATCTCCACAGATGAGCCCAGATGCCAAGGTGCATAAGAGAAGCCCATTAAATACATGTAATTATTGCATTTCTTTTGGCTTCCATAACTAGGTCAATTTTCCTGAGCTTACTATGCAGCTAATGAATGTAAGTAACGTAATGGTATATATATTATTTTAAAAATATTATTTTATTATTGTACAAAGGATATGTTTGAGCCTCCCAATTAAGAAAAAAAACCCTTATTTTCTTTTCTCCCTAAATACAGGAACAATCTATGCACGTTGTCAAAAATGTGGAAAGTATGGAGAGGAGATAGAAGGAAAAATTACAGAATCGAACTTTTTAGGCTAATAGCTAAAATCTTGTGGTTTGGATTCAGCCTGCCTTTCCCACTTCTAATGCCCCCCCAACACAACCTAGCCCGAGGGGGCTGCTTCCTGCGTACCTTCCCCCTATACCTTTGCTCGGGCCAAGCTTTTACCACCAAAGGGCTTTAGACTTACCACCAAAATACAAGCATTTTGGTTTACATTTCCCCCAAACTCTCTGCATATATATGCTTATGTAACTTGAATGTGCTATTTTGATTAAAGCTTTTGATACAAGAACTCAGCCAAGCCTCCCTTTCCCAATAGAGGTGGCAGACTTTGATATTTCAAACCCCTCTGGAAAGAAGCAGGGTGGCAGTGCCAGCGCCGTGCCACGTGCCGGAAGTGAAACAGCTTTGCAAAAATGCCTTCCCTGTAGAAATCAGAAAAGATGTCCCGTGACTTTGAACCTTGGTTGTTTTTTTTGTTTGTTTGTTTGTTGTTTTTTTAATGACCAGCTGGAAGGGAAAAGACCTTCTGCTAGGCTTGAGTTGCTGCTTTAAGAAGAAATTTTTTTTTTTTTTTTTTTTTTTTTTAGACAGGGACTTGCTCTGTCACCTGGGCTAGAGTGTGGTGAAGTCACCATAGCTCACAGCAACCTCAAACTCCTGGGCTTGAGTGATCCTCCTGTCTCAGCCTCCCAAGTAGCTGGGACTACAGGCTCATGTCACCACACTTGGCTCATTTTTTCTATTTTTTTGTAGAGACAGGGTCTCGCTCTTGCTCAGGCTGGTCTCAAACACTTGGCCTCAAGCGATCCTCCTGCCTCAGCCTCCCAGAGTGCTAGGATTCCAGGTGTGAGCCACTGTGCCGGCTTTAAGAAGAAATTCTGAGCCTCTCTTCAAAATCTTCCAAATGGGTCCCCACTTCTTCTAATAAGCTGTTTGCCTTTTAGGCCCTAGATGGTTTATTTCTTTGCACATTCATTCATTCAGGCCTTCATCAATTTGCTAATTTCTTAGGGAATCTGAAAGTTTTCTCATAGCCTCTGCCCTCAAGAAGCCATAGTCTAGAGATGAGGATGACAAATGGCTCCATTGGAGGGCAGGATAACATTAATAATATTGATTAATCAATTAATTAGCCTAGTAAATCAGTAAATATTTATTGAATGACTACGACGTGCTCTCAATGAACAAATGGAGGTGCCAGAGAATGTCAGTGAACAAGGCAAAGCCCTTGTGATGAGGAAAACCCCATCAGCCACCTGAGACCCCCACCCCTCACGGAAGACCCGCATCAGCATAATACTAACCTATTACCTGGCGCGTCAACTAATCTATAACCTGGCACATCAGCATAACACTAAACCTAGTACCTGGCCCATCAACTAATCTATTACCTGGCGCATCAACATAATACTAACCTGTTTCCTGACACATCAACTAACCTATTGCCTTAGACACCTGAGACCCCACCCCTCGGACCACCCCAACTTAATAAAAGTGGGAAAAATTGGGTATACGGGGCTCAGAATTTGGTGGCGAGGCCCCTCTGAGCCCGCCAGCAAATTAACCTTGATTCTCCGACGCTCCGTGTCTCCTCGGGACCACCCGATGTAACACTTGCTGTAACACGTTTCCCCGTGGGATTAGCACTGTGCTCAGGAGAGACAGGTAAGACACAAATATACACGTAAAACATTGGTATGTCAGCTGGGGCTACGTCTTACAGTAGGGGAGGGACAGGCAGTACCAGGCTGGGAGGGTGTGAGGCTGGGCGGTCAGAAAAGGCTTCAGTAAGAGGTGGCCTTTGGTCAGAGTCTGGAGGAGGTGAGAGAGGACGCTCCAGGCAAGGGGGGCACCTGCAATGGCTGGGGGTGGGATGTGGCTGGATGGGGCAGTCTCTTCCTGTGATTGGAATTCTGTCTATAAGAGCAGGCCCTTCAAGTATTTAAAGAGACCTATTCTGTCCTTTCCTGGTTTCTTACAAGTTCCAACCATCATTTTCCATTCGAAGGAGGCTTCACACGTCTGGGCCAGATTTCCCTTGCACACGCTCCTGGTCTCTTTCAAAGTCTCCTTTCAAACATGTTCCCCAGAACAGGCCCCACGGAACAGGCGTGGTCTGACCACACAGAGCACTGTTACCTGCCTTGAGATGAATGCTGGACTACAGTTGTTACGGCCTAAGATGATATTTGGATACATGGCAACCCTGTCTTCGAACGTGTCAACTCCAACATAAGTTGATGCTAAGTCAGGCACCTTGTACTCGTGGAGGTGATTTGAAAACTTGCAATTGGACATTGCTAATGACACAGATCTGAGAAAGATAGGTTGGTTGAATGACCAGGGGTTTAAAATTATTCCAATAAACTAAGATAATGTGCAAAACTAAAAAAATCCAAGCAAGAGAAATGTAAAACCCCATGTTTAGGGTCAAAGCAGATCTTCTGGCTCCTGGATAAAGCACTGTGCTCTCACAGTTGATTTATTCTAACCGAGCTTCATGAAACTGCAGTCCCAATTCCATATGCACTCTGGAGAAAATGCCATAGCACTGGATCGATGGTTAAGTGTTGTCCCTGTCAACAGAAAAGAACCCAAGCTCTGTGAAATAATTTAAAGAGGTTTATTCCAAGCCAAATATGTGTGACCATGGCTCAGAGAGCCACCTGCAAGACGTCTTGAGCAAGTGGACTCCCCATGGTTGGGTCACGGTTTGGTTCTATAACTTTCAGGGAGATGGGAATTAATTGTAAAGTGGTAAATCAATACATGGCAGGTGTACATTGGTTTGGCCCCAAAAGGCAGGATATCTGGAAGCCGGCATTACAGGTTATCAGTGGATTTAAAGATTCTTTGATTTGTAATTGGTTAAAGAAATGAAACTTTGCCTAAAGGCTTGAATGCTTTAAGTTAAGATAAGGAAGTCTGTTAATCAGAGATAAGTCATGGTACATAGACTCAAGTGATCTGTTAAGTAAATTGATGAGCTATAGGTGTGGTTTAAGCTCTGTCTTGCATAGCCTTAGGCCTGTTAATGAATTACAAAGGACATCTCCAAGAAGGGAGAGGGTATGACCAGGCCTGTCTGGCCTCCATTCTCACGGCCAGCAGCTCGGCTTTAGGGTATCCACTTGGCCAAGAGGGGGTCCATTCAGTCAGCTGGGGGGCTTAGGATTTTATTTTAGTTCCCTTCTGCCTCCCCACCATAAAAACGGAATGATTCACGGAGGAGTTTGTGTGTGTAGCGTGTGTGTAGACTGAGGGGCCTTTTACCAGGGCATTTCTGTTCCTGATTTTCCAACAGAAGAGCTCAACGGAAGGACAATACTGTCATCAGACTCCAGCTGTCACCACCTCATGCTGGCCAGGCGTGTGTATCAGTTATCGCCTGCATAACAAATTCCCACAGACTTGGTAGCTTAAAACAACTCCTGCTTACTGCCTCACAGTTTCTGCAGATCAGGAATCCTGGCAGGACTTTGCTGGTTTTTCTGCTTTGGTTCTACAAGGCTCCATCAAGATATCGGCCGGGCTGTGTTTCCATCCGGAGGTGTGGCTGGTGAGGAATCCACTTCCAAGTCATTCGTGTTGTTGGCAGAATTCGTTTCTTTGTGGTTGTAGGACTGAGGTTCTGGCTTTATAGAGAGCTGGCTGTCAGCTGGAGGCTGTGCTCAGCTCCCAGAGGCCACTCTCATGTCTGGAGGCCCACCCGAAGTTCCCAGCAATGTGGACTTTACCAACGTGGCCACTCACTTTACCAACACTTCATGAGAGTCTCCAGCTCCAGGCTGCTGAGATGGAGCCTTATATGACGCTGTGTCATCGAGGGGTGACATCCCATCACCTTGGCCGTATTCTGTTGGTTGGAAGCAAGTCACAGGTCCTGCCCACACTCAAGCAGAGGGGACCACATCAGGTGCCATTTTCCACTCCAGTGCCAAACCAGGAGGCTGAGATCATGGCCACTGTCTTGGAGTCTGTCCCCCACGGGGCATGTGCCCCCAAGACCAGATGTCATGTGATGTTCAGAAACTCACGTCTCTGACAACAGCCTACCGGGGTACATGGAGAATTTCTCTCTCCTGTAAGTTTAGTGAGAACAGGGCCTCCTGATTGCATATTCCTCTGGCTTCAGATTCTAGCTGAGCACCAGACGATGTCGTGGGTACTTAGTGCAGTGTCTGTGGAGGTGAATGAAAGAGAATGAAGTGCTGCATTGCAGAGTTGTGAGGATGAACTGTTCTGGCCAGTGCTGGAGGTGACGATGACAATGAGGTGTGCGCCGGAAGACAAAAGAAGGTACAAAATGAAGACATCTGAAATAGAGAAGAGGTGTGGACTAGTAGGAAATTTAGCATGCTTTCTGAAAAACTTAAGATCTTATTGTTAAAGAGTTATTTGTGGGGCAGACACTGGGGAACAGCGAGTGTTCTTCAAGCAGGGCCCTCTGTGCACACCCGATAGGGAGACTGGGGGGGCAGACGAGGAGAACATGGGATCCCACGCACATCCCCAGGAGGTCCCTACGATCTTCATGATGTCGTTATGCACAGAGCTCACACCGTGGCTGGCTGTAGTTCACCTGATCGCGCAGAGCTGCTGGGAAATGGTACCCGCAGAATGTCAATTACTTGCACAACGTCCACACGAAGGAGGGTTTCCCACAGTGCTTCACCCTGTCCTGGTCAGCATGTAAAAATCTGAAGCCCCCTTACTCATTAGTAGGAGTCTGTCCCTGGTTGGGGACTTTTGTCCTTCTCACGGTTGCTCAGCTTAGGTCGGCTGTGGAGCTGGCTTTATGCAGCTCCCTCTGGGCTGTGGTGGACACGGGGCGGCCTGACTCCCCAGCCCTGCCATTGCCACGTCACTCGCCAGCCCGTCCACGCTGCTCAGCCTGTCGCCAGCAGCGTCGGTTCCTCTTGTGGCCTTGGCTACCTGCTCAGCAGTGAGCTTGCTATTGAAACTAGCTAAGAAGTTCTCAGAGACTCTTCCTGGGGGACACTGAGCTCCCCCCTGTATTTCATAGCACACTTTGCTTTTGTGACAGGTTTGTGATTTAGAAAGTAAGGCGTAGGATGACTTAGGACGTATGATGTGTGGTGACGGGCATACGATGGAATCATACACCTATCTGGAAAGGCCAGGCCTCCTGAGGCACTTTCCCTTCCTGGAACCAGCCTTCTCCCCAGTCCCTGCTCCCCTCTCCAAATGACATTCCTCTCCTTCTCCACAGCACTTCTGCAAGCGCCCAGTTCTGCCTGACTCAGCCAACAGTTTCCATGCAAGCTTAGAGCAGCTCCCATTGGGGTGGAAAATGAGAATAATTCTTATTTAAACTACGGTAAACTATTTAGAACTGAATTATACTACTGAACTTAAACCTTTTTTTTTTTTTAATTACAAAATCATTTCCCCTGTAACCACTTAACCTGCAAAAAGGTCGGAAATGTACGAGGAAGCATTTCAAGGTCACTTTGGAGACTATATCCTGGGCTGTGATTCAATTTTCAGTTGGGAGTAGGACACGCGTGTGAATAACGTCCCTTCCAACTTTGGGGGAGTTATTTTTGGGAGTCCCAGGAATGTCTCAGTGTGTCCTGGGCAAGATGAGCTTTTCTCAGCTGTGTTCTCCGAGGGGAGAAAGCCTGTCTCCTTGGGTCAAGTCACGTCCTGTGAAGTGGGAATGGTGCAACTGTTGTTCTTGGCACGAACTCGCTTTTGTGCGCCTAACCACTGTGGTCTTTCCCTTGGGCACCTGCCAACAGGATGGTGTGGGCATGCAGGCGCCAAGTGACCCAGAAACAGAGGCAGCGGCTGAGCGCAGACTGGAAAACTACCCCGCAGCCCAACATCCTCCCGAACAACTCCACTGCACGCGCAGGTCACGTGAAAACCAGCACAGGAAGAAAACCTGGTCACGTTCACATCACCCACCGGGGTGAGTTCATGCTCACAGCCCAATTTTCTATATTTAGGCTTTTCCTTCATCAAGGGAAACACCTGCAGGTCACTTACACCTCAAGGTGCTGATCTTTTATTTTTCTAGAAATCAACACGTGTAGGGGTTGATATGCTATGAGGATACAAAAATAGCCTGACGCTTGCAACCACTGAAATATGTTAAAGCAGAGCAGAGGAGTCGCGCCTGAGAGTTGGCACTCGAGCCAGAGTGTCTTCAGGGGAGGAGGGCGGGAGGGCACAGTGGGGATGTGAATCATAAGGCTGGTGCTCGGAGCACTTGGAGCCAGTCGGGAGCGCCAAGCAGATCAGCTCGGGAGGGACAGAGGTGGAATCTGTGGATGGGAGGAGGGCATCAGAGGCCGGGTCGATGTGGCACTGGGCACAGTGGGGGAGGGATAGACCGGCTGGTCGGAGAGAGACCGGTGGACCGTATGAAGCCTCAGACCTGCCACTGGGCTCCTGCTGCTCAGCATGTGGGTCTCTGACTTTCCCCCGCTCAGAGC
>CM052439.1:3584292-3603932 GCA_028533085.1 Varecia variegata
ACCTAACATGCTTTGTACCAACCCTACAGGTCTGGGAGGCACAGATTATTTTTCTCATTTTACAGTTGAGGAAACTGAGGCCCAGAGAGATTACGTGACTTGCCTACCCTGAGATATGAATGCCAGAGCCAGGATGTGAGATAAAAATGCTATTTATTCTCTTCCATATGGGGGGTTTACAAAGTCTTCCACCTGCTTCGATAAGACAGGCCTGTTTTTTTATATGTTTTATATATTAGAATCTGTACTTCTAGACTTTACCTGAAACCTTTGAGTCTTGTGCCCTCAGTCCCTCTTCTGGTTCCTGTAGGGCCTTTTGTAGTCCGAGCCCCGGGCTGCCCTTGCCAAGGCTGCAGCTCACAACCTCAGGGCTTGCAACTCCCAAGGTCGTTTGCACTGGGGAGCGTTTCAAACTTTGGTGGCCTTTAAGATCCAAAAGAAATGAACCTCGGACATGATAACATTCCGGGTCTGAGACAAAGTGGGTGCTACCTGCGGAACAGGGCTCCAGAGCTTTGATTTTCTGGAAACTCGGGAAATCCCACTGCAGTCGTGTGATGCTATTGTAGGCGTCCACTCTTCCAGTGGACACAGGAGGAATGTGTAGCTGCTTGTAATGAGAACATGTACCTTGATATCCCTGTGGAGGTTTGTACATTCTTTCAGTGCATATTTTCTTTTAGTGTATACTCACTGCCCTTGCAGATACAGTCTTGGTACTCATAGCAAGATTCCAGTCTGCCTTTTCATCAATTAATTGGCTATAAACCTGCTTTAAGAACAGATGATAGGGCGAATATTTTACTCTGCTGCATATGTTTCGTAATTTAAGGTCTTGATTTTCTCAAGGATGTGTTGTCTCTACATCGGTGTGTTAGGGTGACTGGCTGTCCCAGTCTGCCTGGAACTGAGGGGTTCTTGGAACATGGGACTTTCAGTACTAACGCTGGAAAATCCCAGGCAAGTGGGTGGTCGGTCACCCCGTGACAGAACCAACGGTGAAGTTGAGAGGTCTCCTCTCTTCTAAGACCCTGTTTTCAGAGCGCAGGGTTCTTCTGAGAATTAGTTGACATTAAATTGATTGTGGTTACTATTTACCCCGGAAGCATTTACGTGTGTGTGAAATGTTCCAAGTTAAACAGCTAACCAGCAAAAACGTGGGTTTCAAGATTGCTTAAATATGAAGTTCAGATGGCAATTTAAAACAAGCACTCACTTCTAAACAGTTAATAGATTTTACTGGGTTGAATAATATATCCCCAAGTTCACATCTGTGGGAACCTGCAAATGTGACCTTACTTGGAAATGGGGTCTTTGAGATGCAATCAAACTAAGGTGAGGTCATACTGTACCAGGGTGGGCCCTAGAGCCAATGTGACCACTGCCCATTTAAGAAGAGGGAAGCTTGGACACAGAGACAGACACACGGAGAGAAAGCCCGTGAAGACCGAGTCGGGGATTGGAGTGCTGCCTCTGCAAGCCCAGGACGGCCAGGGACGGCTGGCAGCTGCTGGAAACCACATGCGGCGAGGAAGGACCCTTCCCGAGAGCCTTTACGGAGAGGATGGTCCTGCTGGCACCTTGATTTCAGACTTCTGTCCTCCAGAACTGCGAGAGAATGAATCACTGTTGTTTTAAACCACCCAGTTTATGGTATTTGTTACGGCAGCCCTCGGAAACCAACACACAAATCAACTCCCCTCCACCTTTTGTACGTGAGAAGTTGCTAAGCAGATAACTTGAAGAGGAACGTGTAGCCGTTCCCAGTGGGAAAACACGTCTTGATACCTTTGTGGAGGTTTGTAGGTTCCTCCAGTCTACGCCCCCTTTCAGCACACATTCCCTGCCCTGCAGACACTATCCTCAGTGGCTGCGGCATGTATATTTGGTAGTATCTGGAGTATTATTTTCTATTTGTCTCTTCTTATTAATCTTGGAATCTTCAAAGCCTAGCAAAGGGTCTGATCAAGAGTTTATTCTTAAGAATATTTGTTAAACACATGAATGACTGTAAGAATACAGACTTTTTCTTTCTTTTGAGAAATCTATGATGATTTCAACATGATTTCAATCTTGTTTATACCCCTATAGGATAAATGACCTTTAATATTGACTTAGTTTTTTAAATTTATCTCTTTTCCCCTAGTGGAGCTATCTGTCAAAATGACTTATTTTGGACACAAAAAATTGGAGTTAAGATGCTCAGTTTTTGCAAAGTCAGAGTCCAGACCTTAATAGATGATACACATTTCCTTTGTGCCACTTGATATGAAATTCCACTAGCTCAGTCTTCCTGCGGCTTGAAAGAGAGTAACTCTGGAGTGTTTTAGGAGGTATGTGAGGTAGAGAGGAACTATTTTCTTTCCAGCTTTAATTGCATCCATTTAGACTCTCATTACGGTTTAAAAAGCAGCTTTGCTATTCTCAGGTCCAGAAGCTTCCAGCTCATCTTCTTGGCACGAGAGCTGCTGAGTGGCAGCTGTCTTGGCCTTCACGTGAATTCACGCTGGCCTTTCTGCCACACGCTCAAACACAGCTTCCCGAACTGAGCAAACTTATTCACAGCCTTTCAACATAGTCTGTGCTTTTGTGGGTCTCTTTCTGATCTATTCTTCTCAAATAAAATTTCTGGTGGATAGATAATTGAAATTCAGGATAAAGGAAATATTTAGAGTCTAAGAAAGAAAAGAAAACAATGACAATAACACAACCTAGAATTCAGGCATTCTGGTAGTAACTTCCTCAAAAAGAAAGAGACGTTGTTTTCTGTTTTTGATACCTAAAAAAAAGTTTTGTTACCTATTGCCCATGAAAGTAATTAAACTCTACTAAAACAAGCAAACACACAAACAACCCCCCCACCTCATGACTTGTTTAATAGTGTTTGGGGTGGGGTGGGCTGGGTGGGGGGAGGAGAGTAGTATCCGTCAGGAACTTCTACTTTCTCTGTGTAGTGCTTGAATTTTCTAAAGCAAGTTTGTATTACTTTCGTAATCAAGAAAAGCAATAAAGAGAAATTATTTTCTTGAGGGCAAAACAAAAATGTTGGGAAGGTATAAACGTCCTTTTAGAAAACAGTTTCTGGAAAGCCTCATGAAATGTCAGGTAAGCTTCTGTTGCTAGGGGGTTGCTAAGGAACATCAAGTTTCTAATAGAACCTACGGAGCCGTGATCGATGGGTGCAAGAAAATGCCACATTCCTTTAATGGGTAGGAGAACATTCTTTCCTTCTGATTGGAAGCGATCCAGGCAGAGTTCAAGGTTCCCCCTCAGGAGTCTGCTGGAGCTTTTGGAAAGCCAGTGGGTGGGACTGGGGCCAATGCGGTGGGAAATAGACCAGACACCACAGGGAAGCACACGGGACACCAAACTTGGCACGACAAAGACACTCACAGATATTTAAGTCTCGCTACTGTCCTGACAGGTAAATAACCACATTCCCATTGACAGATAAGGAAGCTCAGAAATGGTAATTTGCTTGTCCAAACCCTACAGCTATTATGGCAGGCCTGGGATTCAAACCCAAGTCTGTCCGATGCCAAAGATTGTGGTTTCTCACTGTGCTAGTCCTCCTCTGAGAGGAATGGAAAATCGTTGGGGGATGATTTCCGATAAAAGTGGCAAGGAGAGCAGTTGCAGAAATGAACTGAAATATTCATACTCAGCAAGCATTAGCTTTCTGTCATTAATCGGTTCTGACATCACAAAGCCAGGTTTAGCCTTGGAGCACTGGATTCAGGAAGGGATTAACTGTTGTAAATTACAGAGATGTATTTTAATCTATGTCTCTGCATAATAGGGTTGGAATAGGTTCGTGAGAGTTAAGAAATACTGATAAATGTGCCAAATTAAAATTAGACATTTTAATACTATCAGTCATTGTTGGAGAAGAAGAAAGTTGTGGACTGTTTTAAATTTGGGCGATTTTTTTTTCCCATTGCTTCTAATGGCTCCAGGAATTGAGTTAGTGGCAAGTATCTGGGTCAGAGCCTACTCATTACTGCAAGTCCCCATCTCCTGGGAGGGCTGGGCTTGCCTGGAACTGGGGCACCAGTCCAGGATCTGAGAACAGGGAAGTGTATTGGAGAGGGGAGAGAATCTCACTGGAGGCAACGCTATAGAAAATCGAGATTAAAATGATGGGGTGGTCAAGTAGTTAAACCTTATGCATAAATGTCGAGAGACCGTGTTAAAATACCAAGAGTACAGGCATTCAGCATGAGATCAAGGCCATGATAAGCAAAGAATGTCAGAGTGGGTGCCATGGTGGTCTCAGCACGCCCACAGCTTTCCTTCTTTGGCTGGTGTGTCCATCCTATCGAACTGCGCAAGTCTGATGGGAAAATTCAAGGAAGTATAGTCCTAGTGGTTCCTAGTCTGGGGTCTTGGGCTGGCCTCATGGAAGAACTCCACGGGTACCTCCTGAGATTGTTTGCAATGCTTTGTGTGCATGCATCCACCTCCTTTGTCCCCCTGCTCTGCTCTGGTGCCCACCTGGTGCCTCCTGCTGCCTGTGAGACCTCTCAGTTCCCTTTGCTGAGGGCTTCCATCACGTGGGAGACTTGCACGTGCCCAGGTGCTGCCTCAGATGTTTCCAGAGCTGATGTCTCTTTGCATGCCAGGAGTGGAACTGGGTTCAAAGCCGCAGTGGGGAGAAGGGCCTTTCTCCCTGTTGGGCACCATGCTTTGTCTTATAGCTCCTCAATGCTCTGCTCTGCCCACAGGCTCACAGGGTCCTTTAATGAGAGCAGTTCTATCAGCTCCCAGCCCAAACCCTCTGAGCACAGGGCCCCAAAGAGCAGGGCTGCAGAAGGAAACTGTATCTGCTATGAAGACCTTCTTCCCTGAACCAGAATCTTCCCTCTGGAACTCTACTACTGCACGCACTAATTCCTTTTTTTGTATCCTTTATATATTTTTAATTGACAAATAAAAATTGTATATATTTATAGTGTACAACGTGATTTTTGAAACAGGTATACATTGTGGAGTGGCTTGTGTTAGTTTCCTATTGCTGCTGTAACAGATGATCACGAACTCAGAGGCTTAAGGCAATACAAGCTTATTATCTTCCAGTTCTTACAGGTCAGGAGTTACGCAGAGGGATTCCAAAATAGGCCCCACCGGCTAAGATCAGGGTGTTGGGAAGGCTGGGGCTGCTTTCCTTATGAGCCTCCAGGGGAGAATCAATTTCTTGCCTTTTCCCCAGCTCCTAGAGCACGCTGGCATTCCTCACCTTGTGGTCCTCTTCTGTCTTCAAAGTCAGCAATGTCCAATCTTTCTCACATCACATCGCTTTGACCCTGACTCCTCTGCCTCTCAATTTCACACTTTCAATTTCACTCAATTCCAAACCCTGGTGATTACATTAGACCCACTCAGATGATCCAGGATAATCTCTCTACTTTAAGGTCGGCTGAAGAGCAACCTTAATTCCTCCTTGCCGTGTAATGTAACCTTCTCCCAGGTCCTGGGAGTGAGGGCATGGACATCTTCGAGGGGCTATTGTTCTTCCTTTCATACTATACAAGTGCAATTCTAGATGCCAGTTATACTGCAGAAGGCACTGTCATCTACACTAGGAATCTGGCCCACTTTAGCCAGACACTATTCCCTACTGTGGTCCTAGCTATTCTCGTGATTATTACATAAAATGTGCATCTGTGTAGGGAAGACCTACTGTTTTGTCTGTCCATCTCTCTCCTGCTGATAGCACTTCCTCCGTGTGTGAGTGGGCTTGAGCCCCTACAGTTAGAGAAGTCAGGGCCAAGAGCTCAGGCCAAGGCTGACTGACCTCGTCCGAGAAGCCAACCCAAGCCAGCCCGCTCAGCACACCTCCCCAGGACTTTTCATACTGCACCTGCAAGGTGAGTCTCTGATGGTGGGAGACCCAAGAAGTCAACCTTGGTAGGCGCTGGCCACTGTATTTCCAGCCACATGGGGAAAGCCAGCCTGGACCAAGGGAATGAAACTGGGAAGCAGAGATGAGGCTGAGATGAGAGGTGAGTGAGAAAGGCACGTACCATGTGGGTTTGGGTTCTGGTGGTTTCAGGTGCACCCTGACTTTCCCAGCTCGGGCTCGTCAACTTCTCCTTCCACTGCATGAACTATCATGGCGTTCTTCCCATAAATTCTCCCTTTTGTTCTCAGCTAGTAGGCTTTTGCAGCTAACAAGTAAAATAATCTTCAGTAATATGTAGAAATAAAGACTAAATGCGGCCGGGCGCGGTGGCTCACGCCTATAATCCTAGCACTCTGGGAGGCCGAGGCAGGCGGATTGTTTGAGCTCAGGAGTTCGAGACCAGCCTGAGCAAGAGCGAGACCCCGTCTCTACTAAAAATAGAAAGAAATTATATGGACAGCTAAAAATATATATAGAAAAATTAGCTGGGCATGGTGGCGCATGCCTGTAGTCCCAGCTACTTGGGAGGCTGAGGCAGTAGGATCGCTTGAGCCCAGGAGTGTGAGGTTGCTGTGAGCTAGGCTGATGCCACGGCACGCTAGCCCGGGCAACAGAGTGAGACTCTGTCTAAAAAAAAACAAACAAACAAAAAAAAGACTAAATGCGTAAAAGGAAACTATAGTTAGTAAAAAAGGTGTTTGTTAAAAGGAGAGGGAAAAACTGCAAGAGAAAACCAAGACATTTTGAGTGTAAAATAGAGAAGAATAAGTAAGACATGAAGAATCAAAGAGCAGGAAGTGCTGAAATGGAAAACGAGTTCCTGCGCTCACGGGTCTTCACGTAGCAGCTGACGTAAGGAAAATTGTACGTCGGCAGCAGCTGGATGTGATGCTTCAGGTCATTTGTGTGTCTGACATTCCGTGACAAACATACTCCAATGATCCAGGTTTCTATCTCCCTTTCCCCCTTTCTCTACGACTTGCACTCTCTAGCTTCCAATTCATGTCAGAGGGATTCTAAACCTCAATAAAAATCACAGACCAGAGGGAAGAACACTCCATGAGACGGTGATGACCCACAGGATTGTCCTCAATGTCATTTCAGAAAGTCTTGATTCTGGGACCTGCCCTCCACATTGGGGAAGGTTCTGTGGGATGCACGGTGTTGGGTTTGGGCCCCTGCATGGGTATCCCAGGTGCTGTGGTTCCTCGATGGCCACCTTCAGAATTTTATAGCTGAATGAGGGTGTTAAGGTCCCAAAATGAGAGAAATCAAATAACTCATGGAATAGAGTGGTGGGAGGACGGGCGTTGGTGTAGGGAGCTTGCTGGAGACTTAACAGGGTTTTTATTCCCAGGCTGGAGAGAGGTGCAGGGCTGTAGGCCACAGGAAGGCCTGCAGTCGGGCGTCCCTTACCGGCCTGAGGCAGGGCGAGTGTTGGCGGGTGCTTTGTGACGGGAAGATGCAGGAGTGGACAGTTGGGTGGGTGGGGAGGCAGCGTTCTGGGTGGAAGTGTGGCTTTATCAAGTTGTGTGCAGATTAGGCTGAGGGGCAGGATAACAAATGATATAGCAGGAAACAACCTGCTTCATAGCTGTTTGGCAGAAGGCAAATTGGTCAACTGGTGAAGACAACGGTTTTGTTAACAATGAAAGGCTGTGATATTCTGAGTATTGGTAATTTGCATGCACCATGAAGATGGTTTTGCACCAGTTTTTTTTTTCAGAATTTTTTCCTCAATTTACTTAAAATTTCTAATCCATATCCAGTGAATTTTCTTGGCTAGATTAGCTGGAGATGGAGGAAGACAGGTGACCTAGAACTTTTGTTCCAAGAAGTTGTAGCATCTGAAAACAGGGAGAGAGAGAAGGTGATCAAATGCCAGCGTTAGGTCAGGAGCTAGAGTCTGTGAGCTTGGAAAAGAGGATGGAGTCAGGATGTCGGAATAAGAATGAAACACACAGAGGGCCATTGGGCCTGAAATTAAAGGGTCAGAAGCACCTCAGAGCACAGGTCCTCATGGGCTGGGGCCAAAGGTCAAATGGGCGAGGTGCAGTATTTCCAAAATCATGGCTTTTGGAAGCCTTAAATTCCACCCCATGGGTGGCATCCTTGAGTCATAAGGTGGCGGAGAGAATGCCTGACAGTACCCAAATCCAAGGTCAGTGCAGGCCTTCCAAGGTCGCCTCTGCTGTCTTTCTCCTCTTTGGAAGAATGCCAGGGGCTGATGGAAGCCTTTGACACCAGAAGGGAGCCACCAGCGGAAATCTCATGTATACAGGACGAGCTGGCAGGGGCCACTGTGCCCGCAATAATGTCTGCTCCTGCAAGAGAAAATCCACTCTCCTGTGCAGCTCACTGACGGTGGGACCGTCTAATTCTGTTTGATGTCATTAGTTGCCACTGCAAGCTGAGCTTGTCGGATGCCCCAAGCTGTGCCTTTCAGCACATGGAGAGAGGCCTTTCTTTTGATGTACAGCCTTTTGATTTTATTTATTTTGATTTTATAAATTCTGAGTAAACTCATTCATCAAACCTTCACCAGGGCTGTGTGCTCTGTGCAAACGCACGGCAGATTCTCTAAAAACTATTCTGTAGCAAATATCTTCTCATTGCAAACCTCAGGACTGGAGCCTGTGGAATGGTCGGATGTCTCAGAAGAGTGTTTGTAATTGAAAAAGTCATACACACACGTGTCAAAAATTTAGACAGGACTAAGATATAAAATGAAGACAAAATTCTTCCTCCTACCTCAAGACCTCAATTTTCCTTCCCCTGAGAACTCTTGTCATGTCCCAGGGGAGATGCTGCTGCCTGTGTATCCTTCCAGAAATTTCCATGCATATATTCATTTTTTAAACTAACAACCAGCTCCTTTCTATCGGTTATCATTTTCCTCTGGTAACTATCTCGAAACCTAGCCATGGTGCCCACCATGACTGTCACGTTCTCTACAGTGAGAAGAGCCTTTGGTGGACCATCCTTGCCAGGGACCCTCTTGAAAATTCCATTCTTCTCCTTGTGGGTTGATTTTCTCTCCAAATCTGTTACTTTATCTGACTGCAGTGGTCAGCGCTGATGTTGCTGCCAGTCATTAAACCATAATACTGCTTTCCAAATATTTAAAATTCATTGTCTCCAGCCATGTGCTTCTCTGGGGGACTTAGCCTCGCTTCCTGGTGCGTGTTTCTGTTCTGCCGAGTGTAAGGTTTTTTGGAGTAGCCAACGCCAGAGAAAGAAAGATGAGCAGAGTTGAAAGGGATAAGTAAAGAGGCTTTATTGGGGCGCTCCTGGGTGGGGGTAACGAGTGCCTAGAGAGAGAGAGGGACCCAGGCGAGCCTCACAGTCCCACGAGTGGAACTCGAGAAGCCGCCCCGCCCAGAAGTCTGAGAGGGTTTATATATGTTTTTAGGGTTGGGGGATGGGAGCTTCTTCAGCCAGGAGATGTCCGTGCAAGGAGTAAGGAATGTCTTTGTTTCAGTTTTGGGGCAGGTATTGAGGAATAGGAGGGGCCTCTTCTTTTTTCATTAGGGAAGGGAGGGGTACCTGCCACCAGCCTTACACCGAGGACTTAGACTCTCACAAACAGGGAACTTCATTTTCTTTTCTGGTTTTTTTTTTTTTTTTTTGAGATAGTCTTGCTCTGTTGCCTGGGCTAGAGTGCAGTAGTGTCAAGATAGCTCACAACAATCTCAAACTCCTGGGCTCACGCAATCCTCCTGCCTCAGCCTCCCGAGTAGCTGGGACTATAGGCACGCACCATCGTGCCTGGATAATTTTTTCTATGAATTTTTTAGTTGTCCAGCTAATTTCTTTCTATTTTTAGTAGAGATGGGGTGTCGCTCTTGCTCAGGCTGGTCTCAAATTCCTGAGCTCAAGCAATCCTCCCGCCTTGGCCTCCCAGAGTGCTAGGATTATAGGCCTGAGCCACCGCGCCCGGCCTGAAATTCTTTTTCTTAGCGACACACTCAAGTGCTTCCACCTGGAGTAAGAGCAAAGTCCCAGCTCTGAGGGTTCAATCCCTCTATTTCCGGCACAGCAGACTGCACGTGTTGGGCTGGGAGAGATGAACACACCACAGCTGCACCAGTGAGGAAGACAACATCCAAATGGCAGGAGTCCAAAAGGCGTCTCTGACAAGGGAGCCACCCTGGGCTCCAGGGCCACAGGGTTAACGACTGAGGACGTCATCCGACAGCAGAAAGCCAGCTTCCATCACGTCCTTGAATGCATTTTCATTTGGTGCCGATGGCTGTCAATCTCTGTTCAAAGGTATTATTAGACGATCACACAGATGGAAATAGCACCGTGCTAGCAACTGTCAGACTCCGCGGCCCAGCTGGGACCCGCGCTGAGAGGCTTCATTTCACTCCCTTTCCCTGGGGAGACACGTGCCACCACTGATCTTTGCAAAAGCCCTTCCTCGTGCGGACGTTGGCAATTGTCTGTGTTCCCCTGCAGTAAATTCATGGCTTGTCAGCAGAGCACACTGTCATGTTGGAGTGCAGTTCGCCTCACGGGCTTCATTATTTTTTTATTACAGCTGTTCACCTAAGTGTCCCCCCCCCCCCAAGAAGTCTGGCCCAACCGCACGCTGGGACACACCGTGATTGGCCGATTTTCCTCTTACGCTGTGGAAGTCGGCTTTGAATTATGTGCACCGAGGGAAACCCAGTCGTTATATTTATACACGAGGATGCCTAGGAAGATGCGACTTTACAGTAGTACATATATTTACAGAAAACAAACATATGGCTCTGCCGTGTGTTGAATATATTTTATATATCTATATCCTATCCTTGTATTTCTATTTTTATGTCTCTATCTAAAAGCATAGATTATGGAAGTAGCTGGTAGAGATCATCCTCTAGAAGATTTCCATTCTGCAGTTCATTTTTAGGTGAGGAAAACAAAAACCGAGAGAGAGCAAACGACTTGCCCAGGGAAGCACGGCTCTCCGGCGACAGAGCCAGGCAGGAGAGCAGGAGGCACACCTGCTCACCCAGCAGCATCCATCCCCCTTCTCTGCCTGCTCTGTGTCCCCGAGACCAGCCCCTGCAGTCGCGTCTCCTGCCTCCCTTTCCCGTCAGCTTCCAGTCGGGGTTGAGAGAGCCGGCGTGGGAGGGAGGACAGGTGGAGGGAGGCCGGGGTGCTGCTTCCCGCCCACCACCTCCGTGACATCTGGTCTCTGATCGCAGCTCTGGCCCTTCGTAAGGGCAGCCCTCTCCTCTGCGTTCCAGCTCGCGCCTGTCTTCCCTTGTCCCTTTGGCCCTAGGGACGGTAGCGCTGCCCACTGTGGAGGTCTCTGGGTTCCATGGTCTCTTCTGTGGTCCCCTATCCCGCCCGCAACCCTGTAAAGGATTCTTTCTCTAGAGTCTCTTCTTTCAACTATTTCCTGCCAGGTCCCGGATGGATACACCAGGTGTCCCTAATCCCCATCCAATTGTCCTCACGTCCCTGTGTGGACATGGGTGCCCCTGCCCAGTGCTGGGTGCACTAAGGCGCGCTTGGCAAACACTATGGAAGGTGTCGGTGAACACGCCCGCACTGTCCTCGACGCCTGCAGAAAAGATGGGAAAAGATTCCAAAGCAGGGAATGTTTTCTAGCATTTGAGCAAAACGTATCCATCTTGGAGTTTTTCTGAAGTTGGACGATAGTGTCCAGGATAAAAGCATTGACGTAGCGGAGTTCTAAGGAGGCACCAAGACCGCACGAGGAAAAAGACTTTGACCTGACAGAGCAGTAACCTCACTTGTGCAACACGCTAGGGGAGCGCGGCCTGCAGATGACACGTACCCGTGACAGAAACGGGGACTTGCCCTTCTGAGCACGGCAGACGACATGCCACAGCGGGAGAAAGTCTGCGAGGGTCTTAGGGGTCTTCCAGGTCTCTTTCCTCATCTTACGGAAGAGAGATGACTGGTCCGGGAGGGTGAGTGGATGTAGGAGGTTGAGCCACGGTCCACGCCCTCGTCCTCGGCACTGTGAATAGGTGCCTTGACACGGCACAGGTGACGCAGACGGGGCAATTGTCCTGGAGCATCTGGAAGGCCCCAGGCAGTCACAGGGGTCCTGGTAAGAGGAGGGTGGGGGGTTAGAGTGAGGAGCAGGTGTGACGGTGGAACAGGAGTTTGGGGTGGGCCCCGAGCCCAGGAATACAGGTGTCCAGGACATTGGAAAAGGCAAGGAAGTGGATTCTACCCTGAAGCTTCCAGAGGGAGACAGCCCTGCTGAAACCTCGATTTTCGACTCCGTGGTGATTTGTTACAACAGCGCTGTGGACTGAATTGTGTCCCTCCCACCATTCCTGTGTGGCAGCCCTATCCCCAAGTGACTGTCCCAGGAGACGGGGTCTTTAGGAGGTGAGTGAGGTTCAGTGAAGTCATAAGGGGGGGCCCTCCTCTGATAGGACTGTCTACGGGAAGAGACACCGGAGAGCTCAGAGAGCTCGCCTCTCCCCGTGTGCACGCAGAGGAAAGACCATGAGAGGGTGGAGCGGCTGCTGCGAGCCGGGACGACGGCCCTCGTCAGAAACCACCGCTGCCGCACCCTGATCCGGGATTTCCCACCCTTAGAACTTCGAGAAATACGTTTCTGTTGTTTCAGCCAAACTGCCTGTCGTGTTTCGTTATGGGAGACCCAGCAGACTGATACGGTTCCGTGCTGTAGGGCAGAGACCTGAGGTCTTTGTCCAGTTCTGCTGTCGCTCACGGGCCATGGGGTGAAGGGCACCACATGTCGCCTCTGCGATTTAGAATGGAACTAACAGTGGGATCCTTGAATACTCCGTCGGAAGGTACTCAGGGTCTAATGCAATAACGAGTAAATGTCCTTTTAAAAATATACCACACTAGAAAATTGTAGAGAGCAATATCTTTACAAGCTTGCGGGCTGAGAGGGGTGTGTTATACTGACCTGCCCTCCAGGGCCTTCCCAGTGCGCAGGGACCTCATTTGCAAAGAGACAGGTCATGCGAGATCACTTCCAAGGGCCTGCCACCATCCGGACACAACATGTCCTCTGCCCCTTCCTGTCCACAGCACCTGGGGACACCCAGGAGCCCAGGGCCCAGCCTGGTGTCAGGGGCCTGGGAGCAGGGCATGGACATTTGTGACAATAAAACCAGAGTCGCCATCTCGAGGCACTCGTCATTAAAGTCGTGAAAAGTGAAAACGGGACAAAATAAATAAATCAAATGAGCGAAGGGAGATGGTTTCTTAATACTTTGTAAGGTTCTGGTCTCTCCACTGTCTAGCAAAAGCGGCCCATGAACTTGTTTGCACCCACTTCTGCAGACTTGAATGTCAGCGAGCTCAGCCATCCCGCCAGAGCTCTTCGTACAACACTGGTTCCGGAGCCAGAGCTCTGAGGCTTCTGTGAGGTTGGTCTGGGCTGGGAACTAGGACTGTGGATTCTTAACAGACTCGCTTTGCGATTCTGACCAGGTGGCCCTTAGTCCATTCGGGAAGCTGATCAAGACAGGCCTCGGTTCCCTCCCTGGTGTGGACACTTCCCTTTGCTCGCTGCTGTTGGACTTGGGCGCGGTGTGGGCTGAGTGGTCTCAGTCTTGCCCCACTGGGATCTGCCGCCTGCTCTGTGCTGACCCGACAGCTGGCCACTTGGTGGACACTTGGACCCTCAGTCTGCCTCTCGGGCCCCACCATGGCTGGCACCCCAGGTCCGCGCTCACAGCTCCCACGGCCTCAGCCCCAGGAGCCAAGACGGGGCAACATCTCTTGTCTCCCTGCAGGCAAGAGCATGTCATCTGGGCCTCAGTGAGAGCCACTGTGGACCCAGACGGCCTCCAGGAACCCCTCTGCCACGGCGGACACCCTACCACGACATGGTTTGCATGGGAAAGTGGTAATCAGGGCCTTTCTTTCTGGTGGCTCCCACCATCCTGGCAGAAAGGCAGCCAGGTCATCGTGTGGCCGCACAGCCTCAGAGCCACTCAGAGGGCAGGAGGGAACTCGCAGAGCGGAAATGAAATGTCCCCTCTCAGAGCTGCCAGGCCAGATGACATGCACCAAACAGTTGCGACTTTATCTGTGAAGACCAGAGCTACACAACGCACGTCCCGGAATAGAGCCCCATCGCCCAGGGAAACAGAGGCCTTTTCTTTCGCAGGCTGGTGACTTCACACACGTCCCCCGACTGCAGGAAGCTCGGGGAAGCCTCTCTTCCGCACAGCCTCAGACAATGCTGAGAAAGAAGAGGAGGGAGCTCGGAGGGGCCCTGACGAGACCGCGCAAGGCACGGGCTGAGAAGGTCCCGATTGCCACGCGGGTCTCGTGCTGCGCCTGCCCTGGCCGTGCGCACAAACGCCCTCTGTGAGCAGGAATCAGCGGGCTGGGGCTGTTTCCTTTCACGCCTCCCCAGGGAAGGGGCAGAAATGGCAGACAGCAGCCTAGGGTGAAGCCAGGTAGCTGGGTGGGCAGGACGGCTGGGTGCAGGCCCAGGGCTCCGTTGTCCCTTGGCAAGGACCAGAGCTCCCCGGGGTGGGTTCTGGATGCTCTCAGAGACTGTCCCCTCAGCTGTAATAGGGGCTCACAGCGTCCCCCTCACAGGATAGCTACAGGATTAAATTTCATCCAGCACATAATGGCCCTCAATAAAATGATAGTTAGGAATCCTTCAACAGACACTTCCCCAGAACTCTACCCCAGGCCAGACTATTAGACCTTAATATCAATGGAAACAATCTAATAATAGTTTACAGAATGAATTTTCATCTTTAATCCCGACAACGACACTGGTGGTTTGGTGCCATTAGCCCGTGTCACTGTTGAGGACATTGGAACTCAGAGAGTTTAGGTACCTACCGTGCTCACCAACCTATAGCAACTGGCAGATCCTTTATCACCGAGTTCAGTGATTCTTCCCGTGTCAATAATGCGCCTTCTCTATGTCCCAATAGTTTACCCAACTGAAAATTCTACCCCTTCTGGGGAACTTGCCCAGGGATTTTCCCAGGTCTCGGAAGCAATTCCTTTTCAGATCACTGTGTTCCGACAGCCTCACACCGTCTGGCCCTGTCCCTCTCCCCCTCCTTCTCTTGGACAAGGCCACCCACGTCGGGAGGGCCATCTGCTTTACTGGCTCTACCGAGTGCGATGTTAATCTCATCCAGAAACACCCTTACACACCCAGGATAACATTTGACCAAAGTCTGGGCACCCCGTGGCCCAGTCGAGTTCACGTGTGAAATCCACCACCACAGCAGCCTGGCCTCAGACGTGTTCTTTATGCTGCGATGATGTTCACCCTCTCCCCCCAGCTCTGAGCAATGTCAGCCAAAGACCGAAACACTGGGCTATTCTTTGCTCCTTGAATAGCTCAGCACAGGTTTCCAGATGCATTTGAGGAAAAGGTCTGACTGCAGGGTGCTCTTCCGTGATGTGTTGACCATCCAAGACCTTATTCCGAGGTGAAAGACAGGGTGGAAGTGGAAAGTGTCCAGTTAAAATTCCAAATTGCTAATACAGACAGCAGAAGCCAAAGGGGGAAGGATGGACAGAAATTCTAGACATGGTTTTGAGAAAGTAAACATTCCAGTCACCCAAACAACACACCAGCCAACCAGCCAGCTGACCAGCCGCCCCCCACAAATAGCTGTGGGCTTCACACAGCAAGGATTGGGAGCAAGTTGGGGACATCATCTTGTTTTACCACTAAATATTTCAGTGTGGAGCTCCAGAGAGCAGAGACATCCTCTTACATGTGCAGAGTACAGATCACTTTCGGGGAATGTAGCATGCACATAATACCACTATCTAATAATATAGTGCATACTGATATTTCGCCAGTTGTCCCAATAATGTTTCGAATTGTAATTTGTTTTTCTAATTCAGGATGCAATCCAGGGTCATTCATTGCATTTGGTTGTCATATCTCTTTAGTCCTTCAATCTGGAGGTGTCACTCATCATCTCTCTGTGTCTGATGACACTGATGTCTTCTAAGGCGTACAGACCCGCCGTTTGGTAGAATGTCTCTTGACTTGAGTTCATCTGACTGTTTCCTCATTGTTAGAGGCAGGTAATTCATTTCGGCAGGAGTCTGCGTGAGCGATGCTGCATTCTTCCCGGCGCTGCACGTCAGGAGGCTCCTGCAGTCAGTCTCTTCCAGCCTCTTCCCCTTTCACAGCTGCCTGGTCATCACCTTCCATCCTGTGGATGGAATGTCATTGCTCCAACCCTGCCCCTGTTGATGGGCTACTGAAAGCAACACTGCAAGGAACGTGGCAAGGAGTGTCACAAATGTCAGAACAGTTAGAGTGGACCAGGTGCGGTGGCTCATGCCTGTAATCCCAGCACTTTGAGAGGCCGAGGTGGGAGGATCACTTGAGTTCAGTTCTAGACTAGCCTGGGAAAGAAGGCAAGACCTTGACTCTACAAAATAAAAAAATTAGCCTGGCATGGTGGTGCACACCTATAGCCCTAGCTACTTGGGAGGCTGAGGCAGGAGGATCACTTGAGGCCAGGAGTTCAAGGTTACAATGAGCTGTGATTGCATCACTGCACTCCAGCCTGGGGAACACGTTTTTTTTCTTAAAAGAAGAGTTAGACTGAATGTGATCAAGAAAGTAAGAGAGAGAAGAAAGAACAATGAGGGAAGTATTTTAATTTAAGCAGACTTAAGCATGAAGCTCCATGGAAGGATGGTTGGCTGACCTGGAAGCAGGACGTGGTGGGGACATGACTGCTTTGGCTGCCGTGGGTTGGACAGGCTGGAGGGCAAAGACGGGAGGCAGGGAGCCCGCCTGGCTGTTCAGGGAACGGTGAGGGCAGAGGGAAGAGAGAAGAACGAGGGAAGAGAGGATAAGGCCTGGTGTAAACAGAGCAGGGGGCAGAGACGAAAATAAAGGGAACAATTAAGAAAATTTAGGAGAAGTACTGACACATGCTACGACTTGGGTGAACCTTAGAAACATGACGCTAAGTGAAGGAAGCCAGTTACAAAAGACCACAGGCTGCATGATCCATTTTATGTGACATTTCTGTAGCAGACAAATCCGTGGGGCCGGAAGGCACAGTCCTGGTCACCGGGGATGGGGAGAATGAGGAATGGGAGTGATTACTTAGTGGGCTCAGGGTATTTTTCTGGTGCGATGAAAAGTTTAGCAACTAGAGACGGGTGGTGGACGCACAACATTGCGAAAACACTAGATGATGCCGAGTTGCACACTGCAAACTAGTTAATTGTACGTTATCTGAATTTCACCTCAGTAAAAAAAAACATAGAAGATACAAAACATCAGGATGCAGGATTTGGCAGACTTTATGAGGGGAGAACTGGGTGTCTTTCAGCTTTCTGGTTTAGGCACCTGGGCGGAAGTTGACGCCATTCACTGCAATAAAACTTTCAGGGAAAGGAGCAGGTCAGAATGGGAGAAGAGCACGGTGTGTGCAGATGTGTAGAAAGCTATTTCAAGGCAAAATGTCACACATGTGCAAAACCCCAGGTAGGTGAGGAAGCCCCATGAACACATTACCTGACTTCAACAACGACCAGTCACGGCCAACCCTGCTTCTACTACACCCTGTCCACCTCCCGCTTCCACAGCGTTTGAACACGAATCCCAGACATCAGAGCCTGCTATCCATTAATAGTTCAGTCTCTAAAAGATGATGAATTAAAAAAAAAGCTGTTATTATAAAATGCTGTTATCATAGCTAAAAAAATTTACAATGATTCCTTAATATGACCTGATATTCAGCCAGTGATCAAACTTTCAATTGTCTCTTGATTTTTTTCTTGTGGTTTCTTTGAGTCAGGATCCAAATATGATCCATTTATTGTGATTGAATCATATGTCTCTCAAACCTCTTATTTTATATTATTTACAGGTTTTTCCCTATACCCCTCTCTCTTTTTCCTTTATACTTATGTGCTGGAAAGTTAGATTATCTGTCTCCTGTGGTCTGGCATTTGCTGACTGCTTCCCCACGGTGTTGTTCACACGTCCTTCTGTCCTTCGTATTTCCCACAAAGTGGTGGCTGGGTCAGGGCTTGATCAGACCTGAGTTCAGCTTTTTAACAAACCCCCTCCTAGGTGGTGCTGTGTTCTCCCGCCGGGAGGCACACAGTGCCCATGGTCTCCTTCAGTGACATTGACAGCCATCCATGACCCGGACAACCTGCTCCCAAGTTCCGGATCCTCAGAAACTGTGAGAAAATAGATGTTTATTGTTATTTTAAGCCATTAAGTTTTGAGATTATTTGTTGTGTAGCAATAAGTAACTAGTACAGCAATGTTGAATCAATATTAGGAAATCCATTAACATAATCCATCCTACTAAGAGAAATAAGGAGGAATTATCACAAAATCATCTCAAAAGATGCAAAACCAAAACCAAAGCCAAAGCATTTGACGAAAGCCAATACCCTCTCAATAAACACGACTTGAAAGATATTTTCTTAATATGATTATGTGTGTGTGTGTGTGTATCCCAAAGTAGCACCTTACTTAATTAGAAAACACTAAAGGCTCTCCCATTAAAGAGAACAATAAGACAAGTCTGCCTTGTTTCAACTACTATTTGACAAAGCGTCAAATGATTAACCCATGTGTTTGACAAGCGAAAGCAATAAAAGGCATCAGTATTGGAAGAAAAATCTTCCAGCACGTATAAAATGATATGCTTTTATATCTGGGAAACCCAAAATAATTGATGATAAAACTATAAAAAAGAGAATTTAGTGAAGTGGCCAGTTCTGAAATGCACATGTAAATATCAATCCCTTTGTATAAACAAACAGAACAAGGCAGAGGATGTAACGGGAGGAAAGAACCAAGTTGTGACTGCAAGTCGGAGAATAAAACAGCCGGGAATAAACTCAGGAAATACCTACGACCTGCACGAAGGGAGCCCTGAAACCCTCCTGAGAAACACAAAAGTAGAACTTAGATGAATGGAAAGATATACATTTGCTTAGATAGAAAAACTTGACAACTTAAAGATGAGAATTCTACCTATTAATTTACACATTTAACACAATCCCAATAAAAATGCCCATAGCTGCTCCCCCGACCCAGAGTTACATCAGTTGATTATAAAGTTCACTGGGAAGAACAAACAAATGTGAACAGTCAGGAACACCCTGAAAATAATTTTAGTTGTAGAAATGTTTTTTTGCGTGCCCACGGCTCTGAGAGGCCAGGTGAACCTGTGCTGCCGGGAATAGGGTACGCAAGGCTGCAGCCCCGGAGTCCTGGGGGACCCGCGCAGGTGGGGTAGAACAGGAGCAGGTGGCCTTTCCAGAAGGGTCACGGGGTGGGCGAGGCCCTAGGACGGACCAGCGTTTAAAGCTGGTGTCGGCAGGTGGCGATGAGGGAGCTGGGGGCGGAGGAGGACGAAGAAAGAGCAACGTGTGGAAGACAAAGGTGTGGAGGGGTTTCTAAGAGGAGGTGACAATGCCAAGCAGCTGAGATTCTGGAGGTAACGACTGGGCATCTCATCGGGGGCTGGCAGTGAGGGGCTCATCCTTGGCATCGGGGGCTGGCGGTGAGGGGCTCATCCTTGGCATCGGGGGCTGGCGGTGAGGAGCTCATCCGTGGCATCGGGCGCTGGCGGTAAGGGGCTCATCCGTGGCATCAAGGGCTGGAGGTGAGGGGCTCATCCGTGGTGTCAGGGGCTGGCGGTGAGGGGCTCATCCGTGGCATCGGGGGCTGGAGGTGAGGGGCTCATCCGTGGCATCAAGGGCTGGAGGTGAGGGGCTCATCTGTGGCGTCGGG
>CM052439.1:3604432-3630393 GCA_028533085.1 Varecia variegata
GGGGAGGGAGATGGGGAAGGGAGATGGTAGGGAGGGAGATGGTGGGGAGGGCTTTCAATACAGTCGGGTGGGAGGGGCAGGGAGGGGACCAGCAAGAGCAGCTCCAGACGCCCAGGAGGGAGGGCCCGGGAAATGGGAGAGGACAGACTGGACGACAGAGCTAAACACGCCGTAGACGGATCAGAGACGCGCCTACTCAGTCTGGTCACTGGAAAGCTATTTTAGTGGTTTGGGATTTGAGAGTGGGAAGAAAGTAGTTCTCAGCCAGGAAGTGCAGGAGAGGCTGCTCTGACACCAAGGGGCAAGAGGTTAGCAGTGGAGCAAGGATTCTCTCTAATTTGTTCTCTTTTCTCGATTGCGTGCTACACTGAATGGTGACTACACTTCCGCAAGACAGTTATAGAAAGAAAAAAAGATTTCTGCTAGACTGATGGGTTCAAGCATACGTTCTTTAATGATGATTGTTGTAGCTATTAGAAAGGACATTTGACTTAAACCCATCCATAAGGTAAGTTTTTCAGATTTGTACGATGATTGATTCCTTCGAGCAACTAGTGCTTCTTATATAGTGGCAAAAATTCTGATGCACTAAAATGGTCCATTAAGAATGGATTCAATCAATATTTAATTATAACATATACTGATAAGGCATATAATATAGCACAATATAGCAGAAGCTATTAAATGCACAGCAGTTTAAAAATGTAATTTAGCAATGAGGTACTGCCAACCAAAGCAGAAACCATAAAGCAAAAATATTGGCAGATTTTATTACACACAAAAAACTTTAGATCCCCAAACACATCATATGCAAAAGTAAAAATAAACACATTGTATACCAATTTAAAAATATTTAAAAATATGTATTACATATATGCAATAAAGGGCCAATATCTTCATAAGATTAAAAAAAGTCTCCAAAATTAGTAAGAAAATGACAAACATGGCAATAGACAAATGATCAACAGACTAGAAAAATTCTCAGATGAAGAAATAAAAATTGGTAATAAATATTTCTAAAATTATGTATTTATTAATCATCTCGTGGATAGAAATCAAAGTAATATTTAAATTTTCACCTTTGAAAGGGACACATATTAGGAAAAATGTTAAAACTCTGACCTGGCAGTTGTATGTTGTGGAATTGTCCAGAGGGAAATATTATTTTTAATTCTAAAGTTTGCAATAGGTTTAAAATAGGAAAAAATCAGAAGCGACCTAAATATGTGATCATAGGAAATTGATTTTAGAAATTGTGAACCAGCCTGGCAATGGCCTCCCTTACAGCCCTGCAAAGTGACGGTAGGAGGAAACTGGGCTGGTGCCAGCGGATGGCCCTTCTCCTTGTCTGTGTGGTCAGCCTGTCCTTCAAGATGCAGCTCTGGGTGCCACCTCCGACCTTCAGGCGGAACTAGCCTCTCCTTTGCTGAGCTCTAATGGAACTTTAATAGTACGTTCATGGAGATCTGCTCACTGGGTGCAGTCATGATTTATTCATATTTCTGTTATTTGCAGTTGGCAATGAGCTTTTTCATTGCAGGGATCCTGTCTTACTAATTTCTCATAAATTCCCTCCCCTGCCTCCCCACCTCTCTGCCTCCGCACACTCCTGGCCCACAGAAAGAACTCATCCGTGGTGCTGGAGAAATGAGGACGCAGGTCGCACCGCAGTTCCCGGCCACGCCGGAGGGCACAGGGCCTGGCAGCCAGGGTCCGTAGGAGGGCAGCGTGCCCACACTTGACCGCAGGTCAGAATCAGCTGGGTGCTTGGGAAAGAAGTGATCCCCAGGCTCCAACCCATCTGGATATCTGTGCTGATACCCCCCGACTTGCGGTGGGGCTTCATGCTGACAAACATACTGGAAGTTGAAAATGCATTTAATATCCTGATGAACCCACCGTAAAGTCAAAAAAATTGCAAGTCCAACCAGCATTAAGTCAGGGATCATCTGTATTTTAAACTTCCCTGGAAGGTGAGAGTCATGTGGCCAAGCCAATTTGGGTCCAATAGCTGCCCCCGGGAGGCCCTGAGCTGAGTATGTGTCGAGTGGAGCTGGGTAGAGATAGGGGAGCCCACAGGAAGCTCTGGCAGGTGCATGGCAAGTATGTGGCAGGTGCGCGGGGGGCTGTTCAGAGTCTGCAGGAAGGTGTGGGGAGCAGCTGGTATCTTTTGAGCGGGGGCTACTTTCTCCTGCCCTGAGACTCTGCAGAGAGGGCTTCCGGGCAGGATCCCAGGTGGAGCCGAGAAGTTGATGGGGACCCACCCATCCTAATGGAGAAGCGTGAGCTGGGAGGACACTGGTCCGCTGGCAAGTTTGGAAGTGCCAGGAGCAGAATTGGGGTGATGGATGGAGGTGAGCGGGTGAGGAGGACTGGCCTGGTGGGGCTGGATCACCCCTCACGTCTCCTGGGTGAACCGGTGCCCACGTGTGCTCTAGGGCTGCTTCTTGCCTTTGGGTTTCATTAAGCGACAATAATGAGAGCAATTGCAATACTTACTGCAATTGCAACATAATCTCTGAATAATTATTTCTGCTTTCCTTGATTATTCTGGCCCAGTATCACAGGTTAGTCGGGTACAGTCTGCCATTTACTGCTGCAGAGTTGATCCCTGACCGCCATGTCTGTTCCTGTTCCAGGGGCAGCGCCACAGTCTAGTCCTGACATCGGGAGGGGTGTGGGGTGCCCGCACGGCTGGGGAGCCACAGTTTTGTGTGGATGTGCAATTCCTGGGGAGACTGAGGGCTCATAGCTTCATACATTCATACATTAGAGCCTGACACTGAGACCCTGAAAGATCAACGGGTTTGGGGAACTCTTAATGTATAATATGCCTATGGTCTTTGGAGGAGAAAGGCTGAGTTCTGCTTAGTTTAGGTTTTGCCAAAGAAATAGCTTCATGAGCTGGGGTCTGTATCAGCCCAGAAGTGTGGTGATGCCGCCCATGCTGAAGGGGGGTCTCTGCTCTCCTTTGGGGTGCAGCTCTGGGGTGCTCAGACAGTAGTCTCTAAGAAGTGAGGCCTTTGACTCTGAATTGGGTCCAGGTTCTATAGCACCACACCATTCAAGCCTTCCCGCTCTGGCCCAGGCCTTCCTCTGTTCCTCCTCCTCCTCCCCTCTCTTGCCTAACTCCTGGATGTTCCCAGCAGCGAGGCCAGACAGCCACTGTCACCTAGTATGCTTTTCTGCCCCTTATCTTTGCAAGTGCCACACTGTCCTCCGGAGTCCTCCTTACCTCTGACATTCACAATCCCAAGGTCCAGTCCAAATGTCACCTCCCTCACGTCATGTCATCTTCCTGCATCCCTGTAGCCGAATGGAACCGTGCCTTCCCCCATTGTATTCTGTCTGTGCCTCTTCCATATCTTCCCCCATCTGCCAGGAAAGGAGGGGTCATCCCTGCCTTTAATTCTGGACCGGGCTGAGCTGTCTGACTGTAGAGACATTTCCTTGCTCTTCCTTGGGGTTGGTGCCACTTCCAGGGTGGCCGGTGCACACTGCCCGGGACAGGGCTAAGGTCTGATGGGGAAAGGAGCTGCCATCCGTAGGTGGGCAGCGTAGGAAGGTGAGGAGGAGGGTGTTGAGGTGGCTGGGCTTGGAGAAGGCTGGGCCTCTGCAGGAAGGTTTGGAAAAGCTTCCGCATTTCTCCAGGCTAATTACGAGAGTCCCTGTGTCTCTGGCCCTGGGCGCCACCTAAGTGTGTAAGGTGCAAGTAGAGTTTATTTACAAATTTTGAGTAGAGAGGCAAGTTGTCCGTTCTACTCTGAATTATTCTCACTTATTTCAGCATTCCTCTACTTCCCCTTGGTGATGACTCCTGAAAGGAAATGCGATAATTCACTTTGCTTTGAGCTCACATTTGGGTTTGGGATGTTGTTTGAGCCACGATCTTGGAGCTCCTCGCCACAACGCGCTCCTCCTGGTTTGTGAAATGAACGAGGACCCAAGTGAGTCAAATTCCTTCTCTCTTGCTTCCGTGAAAATTCTGACAGATCTAGTCCGCTGCTACGTTTCTTTGCGAAAACTGAAGCCTAAAACTGATGATGCAGCCTTAAAAACGCATCTATTGCAGAGCTCCAGAAATTGAAACAGTATTTTCTGATTTAGCCGTGGAAATTGACAGGTGCTTTTCCTTGTTGTGTGATGTAGATTCTCCCCGAGGTGTTTTCTCTGACATCTAGTAAAGCACATATTCCTCAGTGACCTCCTTCCTCATCCCAAGTCACATCCGCAACCGTATGTGAGAAATGACTCCGGCCCGTCATCGATGCGCCACTCTCTGCCTCGGTGCCCGGCTGGCACACTCGGGGGAAGAGTGGTTCCCCTCTCTGGCCACTTGTCTCCTTAGCACTCCCTTTCCCAGACCCCTCGGTGGCTTTTATAACCACTGAGTGCCACATGTCACCATGCTTGTCGTGGCCTTGTCACCTGCATGTCAAGCTGAGACTTAGGAAACTTTAGGTCCTTCTGTGATCTCCTCTGCTCCTCCCTCTCCCAGTGCTTCTGGGGACAGAGCACCGGCATGGATGCTCAGCGTCTGCGTTTTTAGAGCTGACACAGACCAAGCCGTTTTATCGTTGAGGAAACTAAAATCCGGTGATTTTGAGTACGGAAGTAACATGATCTGATTTAAGTTGAAAACAGATGGCAGGGGATGGAGTAGGGAGAAAGAACCAAGTGATGGCGGGTTGCCAGGCCGGGAGGGGTGACGGTGCTTTGGACTGTGCGGTGGGGTAGTGGGGGTGACAGTTGCTCAGAGTCTGGGTGAATGTGAAGGGAGAGCTGGATGCTTTGCTGACGGATTGGACGCAGAAGTGAGAAGAAAGAGACAGTTAAGAAGGAGGCCATTTTTGGCCTGATCGGTTGGTTGCTGATGGGGCTGGGCCGGTGGAGACTCAGGTGAGAGGAGTTAGGACAAGAGTCTGTGTTGGGCCCAGGTGGGTCTGAGATGCTCCCGAGTGGACCGTTGGAGATACGTGGAAGGAAGCCCCGGGAGAGACTGGGCAGGACACATGTGTGTGGGAGTCAGCCGCCCACGGGATTTGGTGACGTGGAGGTCTTGGTGGCCTGGGAGGTTGGATTCGGTGGCATGATGGGGAGAAGACCTCGTTGGAATGGGGTGGAGAGTGGGTGGAGGGTGAGGCTGTGGAGGCACCTGGATGGATAACTCCTTTCGAGAGCTTTGTCACACAGGGCAGGGACGCTGGCTGGGGTGGAGTGGGCTGGCAGGTCGTCAAGCCTGTGGTCTCCAAGCCCGTGGCCCCCACCCTGGCCCTGTCCGCTGCTTGTTTCCCCTGGTGGCCTGTGCTGGCTCCTGCCTGAGGAAGCCTGACCTGGGACCGTGATAATTAGCACTGTTGGGCTTAAATGAGGCGCCTCGTTAAAGCGGACACACCACTCTGTAATGGTGCCCACATCACCATTTGAACCCTCTGACTAAAATAACGCCGTGGAACCCTTGCTCAGCACTTTGCCAGCTAATTAGTTCACTGGTGCCCCTTAATGGCTTGCGTTCCGTAGCTCCTCCCTCCCTGCGGCAAGCTCCCAGGTAAGGAAGTGCAGGGGTCTCGGCTAACATGCCAAGGGTGCCCCGGATTTGCACTGGACTTGCAAAGCCAGCTGCGAGCCCCTTTCCCAACTTGCTGATGGCTGCATGGGGTGGCCCCTGTCCCTGTTCTGTTTCTGGCTGGGTGGTCACGAAGCTGTCCTTACACGGGGAGCCAGAAGGTGCTTCAACATCCTGGGAGCAGAGAGTTGCAGGAGCCAGATCCAGGGGTGTGAGTTGAAGCCACAAAGAATCAGAAAGATTCGTTCAGTGACAGGGCCAAGTGGCGTGGCAACAGCGTCAGCCAGGAGCTGGGGGTGTGAGTGTGCTTGGTGTATTCCAGCCCCTCCCCTCGTCCTTCCCCACTCCCACCCAAGCCATCACTTTCTAATAAGGCCAAAGGGTGAGCTTGGTTGCCGTTTTTAAAAGTTCATACGTTCAATTTCTCTTCCATCTTGTTCTAAAACAAAATGTTCTAAAGAAAGTTTTTGACTGGCTTTCCGGTGTCAGGGCTGTGAATGGCAAGGGGCAGGGGGCCCGCATGCCAGGCACACCGTGGCACCTGGGCAGTCCGGCTAATTCCCCCACCCGCCAAGTCCCTCCTGGACTTCCCTTCCTTTCCCTGCAGCACAGGTGCCTGGGTTGCAGTTCAAGAGGAAAGAGCTGCTGGTCCAGACTAGCCGAGAGCTCAGTGCCCTCACCAGGCAAGTCCGTGGCTGGTGGACAGCAAGAGAAGAGAACATTCGGAGCACAAATTGGACACTGTCCCACCTTTCTGGGGGGAACTCTCCTCTGAATAAAAAGGAGTTTTGAAGCACTGTTAGTATTTACCTAGGTTCTTTCTTTTCTTTTCTTTTTTTTTTTTTTTAGAGATGAGGCCTTATTCTGTCGCCCAGGCTAGAGTGCAGTGACATAATCAAAGCCCACTGCAGCCTCCAACTCCTGGGCTCAAGTATCCTCCTGCCTCAGCCTCCCAAGTAGCTAAGATGACAGGTATGTGCTACCACACCCAGCTAATTTTTACATTTTTTGTAGAGATGGGGTCTCACTATGTTACCCAGGCTGGTCTCAAACTCCAGACCTCAAGCGATCCTCCTGCCTCAGCCTCCCAAAGTGCTGGGATTACAGGTAGGAGCCACCTATAATAATTAATGGCAAATAATTATAGCCCTACTTGCCTTGAAGATGCAGTTGAGAAATCCTTACATTACAAATGAAAAGAGACCTCCACCTTGTGTTGGCCAAGAATCTTGGGGCTTTGTTTGCTGAGCAGCCAGTTCTGCTTCTAAACACTTCCAGGGAGGGAAGCTGGGCGGTCCGGGCCCCGGGCACTCCCTGGCTGTGGCTGCCGAGCTCCCGTGTGGCGTGTCTGGCTGGTGTGGCCCAGATCCCTGCCCAGCGTGGTGGGTCCCAGCCCTGGGCTTGTGAGGGTCCACCTCTGTATGTCACACTCCCTTGTCCTGCGTGGTGGCTGGGGTGGGGGCACCTTCCAGCATTAGTGCCGCCCTCCCAGACAGCTCTTCCTTGCAAGATGGGACTGCCGGCCCAGACCCCTGCCCACAGTGGACCCCTCCCCGGCTCCTGCTGGGGAGCCTCGGGAGGGCAGTAGGGTGTCATTAGGAGACCCCTGGAGTATACCATTTTACCCTCTGAGTGGGACAGATGAGACTAACAGTGGGAACACTGTCTTGAGTAAGTGACGTCCAGCTTGCGTGCCGCTCAGACTACCTGCTTGGATCCCAATTGAGGAAAGACAAGCACACCCCAGAACTCAGGTGCTTCAAGCAGAGAACTGTGTTTAAACGTCCTGCTTCCTTTCTTCCCTCTCTCCCTCCATCCATCCTTCCCTTCCTTCTTTCCTTCCTTTCTTCTATATGGGTGCCTCCAGCGACAGGTTATGAAAACCCTTATCTTTTGCATCCCAAAGAGGGACCCAGGAAGTTAGCACTGGCGCTGTCACTGTGGCCCTGTGCCTTCTGTGCCAGGGCTGGGTGGGAAGTTTCAGGACCTCCCTACGCACATGCTGGAGGGGACCCTCGCCGTCCTGCAGGGCTCACAGGCGGCTCATCCCTCCTCAGTTGCTGTGCGACAACCTCCGACTCTCAGAGACACTCTTTGGGGCTTAGGCCATGCCCAGCATCTTCGGGCAGGTCGGGCAGGTTGGCAGCCTCTGGGGAGAGCATGAAGTCACATGGGGTAGGGAATGGAGGACAGAGAAGATCCTTTAACTGATTCTGTCTGTGGTGTCCAGAAATGTCTGTTTTGCTGCAATCAAGACCGTCACTGTGACAATGTGAGATGTGACGGGTGCTCTGAGAGGGGACAGTGCCTTGCCGGGCAGATGCTGTGACCGGTGACTCTCTCAATGTGTCAGAGGGAAGAGGCCCAGGTCTCCGGACCCTTCCTCCCAGCCTCGACAGAGCCACCCAGAAGGGTCACACGCCCCTCCCCCAAGGCCACGGCTAGTTGATGACACTGTTTCCATGGCCTGGGAGAGGTCACTCGAGTGTTCTTCCCAGGACAAAGAAGTCAGTCCGGGGTGACCGAGGGGGCTGCTGTCCACCAAGTCAGGGAAGCCATGGTGGCGCTAATGGCGGTCCTCTCCAGCCAACCCGGCTCCCGCTAAAAGAGGCAGCAGAGAGTGGAATATTGGTAACTTTCCTACCGTCAGTTGACAATTTCGAGGGCTTTACAAACCATTTAAGTCACAGACCCCCTACCCTGCTCGAGAGCAGCCAGTGGCCTCCGAGAGCAAATAGTATTTTACTAAATGAGTGGAAATAGTCACAATGTTAAGCCTGTCACCACACAGGTGGATGTTTCTAGCATAGCGTATCAAATGTTTATCATGCTCACTCCCTCCAAAGTAATTTTCCTGCCCGTGGAAAGCAGGCTGTGATTAAGACAGTCAGGCCATTTACTTGGTGACTGAAGAGCTGGAGCGTCCGTCCTGCCATCATCAATCCTTCCACGGACGTTAACTCCGATCTTGGGCGTTACTGACCCGGAACAGCGAAATCGCCTTCTCCTCTGTGCCTTTCCCAGGGGGCCTCACGGATTCCGCACAGAGGTCTCCACTGCTAGGGGCCCCGTTCCCCATGGGGGGCTGGCCGAGCGTTTCTCAAAACACAGAGCGTCCCGCGGTTCTGGGGGCTGTTCGTGGGCAGAGAGGAAAATGTAGTTACCTGAGACCTGCGGGTTCAACAGGTGTCATCGCAGGACCACTCGGGGCCCTCGCTGTGTGCGGACACATGTGCATCTTCAAGGAGGGAGGGGACACATGGCGCTTCTCAAACTTACCTGCCCGAGGACGCCTGTTGGTGGAGAACACCTCGCGGACTCCTAGTCTCAGGATCACGTTTTGGGAAGTGCTACCGCAGAAGGAATGATCGCGACCTCATGATGTCCAATAGCAAGGCGTTGTGAGCCACAAATGTGAGCCACGTTTGTAATTTTAATCTTCCAGTAGCCACATTTAAAAAAGATAAAGCAAAACAGGTGAAATGAAATCTAATACTATATTTTATTACATATTATAAAATTATGTATAACACAATTATATATTATATGTCATCTGTTATATCTAAAATATCATTTCAAAATATAATCAACATAAAACTATTAATATTTATATTTTTTCCTACCAAGTCATCAAAATCTGGTACATGTTGGGCTCTAGGACCAGCCACCTTTCAAGTGTGCAGTAGCCCCCTGGGGTGAGCGGCTGCTCTGTCGGCCAGTGCATCTCTGTCTGATCCTTGACCAGCGCAGCCTTCATCCTGGTCCTATGACCCTGGTGGTGTGCTGCCCTCCCACCTTAACCTTCCATGTCTTTTGATGCCCTCGATGCCAGACAAGCGTCTCTGGGAAGGTCGCAGCAGAGCTTGCAGTCACAGTGGTTCCCTCACGGGACACCTCCTTCCTCCTCACTCTCGGTGCTTACTGACCCCAAGCTGCCTCCTGGGATACAGCTGGCCTCGGTACCTCGTGTCTCAGCTGCCCAGCAGGACGCTAAGCACCCCGCAGGAATTATTTCATCCAGTCCTTGCAACAAGCGTTTGAAGTAAACACCGCTGTTACCCCAGGTTGCAGATAAAATCACTGAGGTTTAGCGAGGCTAAGGGAATGGCTCAGGGCTGCGCGCTGGGAAGTGGGGTATTGGGGTTCGAGCCCAGCCTGTCTACCTGCTTTAAGCAACTCTCCCCCTGTATCTGCTCCTGGTACCTCATCTCAGCCTCCTGGGCACACAGACAGGGTTAGGGCCTCCTGTGAGAGCCAAAAGCCTTCAAGTGTTTGAAACCCACAGTCGGGCCTTTCCTACGTCTTCTCTCATGCATCATATTAAATATTTGTCATCTCTGTTTGGAGAGAGGAAAACGATACGCAGATCAGACCGCTGGCAACCCATTTCCTTTGCCCGTGATTTCTTTGCTGACAACTGCAGCCACGGTGCCTATAGCTCGGACGTAGGCAGAAACGCAGTTCATGCGCAGTGAGCACTGGTCCCACCCCTGGCTCAAGGGCAGCTCTGGGGTCAGTCATGCCAGACGGAGGTGCCTGTTTCCTGAGCAGGTGCCCAGGAGTGGAGCACCTTACGTGGAAATAGAGTCTTTGCAGAGGTGCCCAAGTTAAGATGAGGTCACTCTGGATTAGGGCAGACCCTGAATCCAGTGACTAGTGTCCTTGCGAGAAGGGGCGATTTGGATACAGACACAAGGGAAAAGGCCTCATGTTGATGGGGACAGGGACTGGGGTGACACAGCTGCAAGTCAGTCAAGGGTGCTAAGGATTCCCGGCCACTGCCGGTGAGGAAGGATCCTTCCCAGGGCCCCCAGGGAGAGGCTGGCTCTGCCACACGTGACTGTGGACTTCCAGCCTCCCCCGCTGTGGAAGAACAGACTTCTGCTGTTCTCAGCCACCCGTCTGTGGTGACTTGTTCCGGTGGCACAGGAGGCTAAGACAGCAGTCAAGGACACGTGAGCAGAGGCCACTGCAGTGGGAAAGGCCCTCGGCCAGCTTCCAAATCCAGATCCACTCAGCTCATTGGGGGTCCGGGGCTGCACACCCAGCCTGGTGCTGCTCCTCAGCCTCTGGGGAGGTGCTGGGGACGGGTCCCTTCCGAGCTGGCCGAGCCCACTCATCCGTTCTCTGATATGTGCAGTAAACGTCATGACCGTGGTGAGTGCCACTCGGAAGCACCTGACCTGGCGGGACTCGGATCATGTACCACCCCCAGCGCCAGCAAGGGTGTGGGGGACTGCAGTCATGGAATGGGGCTGCTGGGGCCTGCGGTGGTGGCTCCGGTCCCTCTTGTCGTTGGCAGGAAAAACGCCACAGCGCCTCGCCTGCGGTCACACGCCTCTTTCTCCGAGCTCCCTCTCGTGGCTGAGGTGTGAAGGCCATGGCCCTCACTCACCCCACACACGTGGTGAAGGGACATGCGGGCAGGGAGATGCCCCCCACAGGTGAACTGGGGGACAGGGGCGGGTATAATTCTCTTCTCCCCAACCTGCACGGTGCTTGTTGGAATGTCTCAAACGTCCTGCAACGGGCTTTGGAGCAGCTTCGGAGTGAGGCAGCCCTGGCTCGGCCTCCTTCTCCACCACCTGCTACCTGCGTTGACTTTGTGCAAGGCATAATCCAGTGGCAGCTCCCACCCCGCAGGGCCGTCGAGGGGCAGTGGGCAAAGAAGGAACGTCGGCGAGGCTCCTTCTACAGGGTCTGCACCTAATGGATGCAGTAGCGGTTCTTTTTCTTCTTTCCCCCTCAGGAGTACTGTTATACCAAACAGAAAATGCTGAGTGCCTCTTGTCACTTCCCTTGCCAACACATTCTTAGTCCTTAAGGCAATGTCACAGAAAAATATTAAATTAAAATCAATTTGTCTTGTGCGTTTGGAAATTAGGACTCTAATTGCAGGAAAATTCTGTCTTCTAAGCATCTGTTTGTGTCACCTGTGACCATTAAGTGGGTCATTGTCAATCTTTTCCCACTGTTTTTTTTTTTTTTTGTTGTTGTTTGTTTGTTTTCTGAGACAGGGTCTTGCTCTGTCACCCAGGCTAGAGTACAGTGGTGTCATCATAGGTCACTGCAACCTCAAACCTCAACATCCTGGGCTTAAGCAATGCTCCTGCCTCAGCCTCCCGAGTAGCTGGGACCACAGGCACATGCCACCATGCCGTAGAGACGGGGTCTCTCTCTTGCTCAGTCTGGTCTTGAACTCCTGCCTTCACCTCCCAAAGTGATAGGATTACAGGTGTGAGCCACCGTGTCGGGCCTCTTTTCCCACTCTCCATGCCTTGCTGATTTCCTGGCCTACATCACATTTACCTGGTTTGAGGCAAGTGCAAAGGTGTCGATCACTCAGTGACTCAGAGATCCAAGTCTGAACGAAGAAGCTTCTGGCAGCCGACTGCATCGTCTCCGTGGGATGTCTCTTGTCAGCAAACACCCCCCATGCTGTGTCTGGGCTGGCATTACGCACACCTGAGTGATGCTGGGGGAGCTCCTGGTGGGACCTCACTACGGCTGCTCTGAGATCCCGCCCTCGGTGAAGCCCAGGCCACGGAAAGCGGTCCATTAATAACGCTTACTGGGCACACGACACTCCCCGACAGTGCCAAAGGAAATGCTTCCTTTTATGTTTCTATTCACGTTATTTCTTATGGCTGACAAAATCGAAAGACAAAACCAAGCACATACAACCCACAAACCTAAAACAACAAAAAAAATCCTCAGACTACCAGGCACGGATTATAACCCGTAGCGTCTGAACAGTGAGGCTGGGCTACTGTGACGGCAGCAGGATAAACAGAGGAGAAATAACCTCGCAGTCAAAGGCTCTTAATATTTTTCTACATTATTGATATCTTGGGGGGGGCAGGAGCCTTCACAAAGAGGTTTTTGAACACATAAGGCAGTTTTAATGGAAAATCAACTCTGGCTTTATATCTACTCTAATTCAGATTCCATTTATTATGGAAGCAATAAAATACTAAAAAAAAAAATCAAGCTTGACATCTGATTAAAATGTCCAACCGATTTCTCTACTCATTATTCTATGTAAAACGTGTGCCTGTATTTTTTTTTTACTAATCCTTTAAAGAATTTAATTGGGCAGCTTTCATTGCTGTTTTCCTTTTAAAACAGTGCGGATCTCGGGCAGGGCTTGTGTTTGGGGAGCAGAATCGTTTCTAGAGCAGCCTGAACGAGAGGAGATGGAAGTTGACAAGGCAGAAGGTCCATATAAAAATCTAGCACAGTTGTGCGGCTGGGTTAGAAAAAGCTCTGCCTAAGGTGTGCCAGGCTCCCCTTCCCCCCCACTCTGACCTCTGTTCCACCAAGGTCACCGCCAGGCGGAAGGGCATCCAACACCTGTAAGTGCTGCCGCGACTCTGGGAGTAGGTCTGAGTAACGCACGTGTGGCATTGTTGAGTTAGTTAATTGGAAAACATAGTATTGGTGAATTAGCATTTGCTTGAATTTTTCCCCAGGGATAGTGTGGGTTTGTCTTGATCTCTTATCCCGCTTAATCTCTTCGGACCAAGGTTCTTTGGACCTCAGGACTAGTGACTTTTTGGGCTTTGGGCTTTGTCGTAGGGGCTGTCCGGTGCTTTGTGGGATGTTTAGCAGCATCCCTGACCTCTACCCACTGGTCGCACCCACTACCCCCAGTTGAGACATTGCCAAATGCCCTGGGGAAAGGGGGTTGTGATCAGAACCTCGGTTTTGGACTGCAGCGGCCACCTGCTCTTGGAGGACACGCTCCCTTCTCCTTGAAAGAGAGGTTTCAAGGTCAATAGGGCCAATCCATAAGCATCATTTTTGCAGGATTTAGATGGGAACAGTGCGAGGAGGGTGACCAAAGACAGAGGGAGGGTGTGTGTAACTCTCCTCCTCGTCTTTAGAGGTGATGTGGGATCCGTGTGACCCCTCTTGGAGAATCTGTTCTCAGTCTTCGAGGGCTGAAAGGTCAGAGTGGAGCCAGGGAGGGAGGCGGGGGACGAGGGGAGAGATGGGTCATCCTTATGCTCATGGCTGTGGCACCACACATGGTTTCTGGCACACGGTGGGAGCTGAGTCTGGTCCATCTTCCCACCCTGTGCAGAGTCAGTGCAATTCCATCCGGGACGTGGCATTACCTGGAAGCGACGGTCTCCGGCCTGACGGCTCACGACGGCGCATCCTGCGATCACAGGTGGGTGGAGCTCGAGCACTGACAGCCATGGGCACAAACCACCCAGCACGTGCGATGTCCTTTTGTGTGACTTGATAGGAACGTTCCATTTTCATCACCTTCTTCCCCACTTATTGATGTTTTTGTTATTCTTTTGGTTATTAGTCACTATCTGACAGATATGTTTCTTCTGAAGTTTTCTTTTGCAGTTTCAGTAGTTGGGCTGGCTAAAACGGAGCATTCGTTTGTCACCAGGACATGGCTTAGTACTAACAGGTGCTTCTCTTTACGGTACCAAAGCTCTGAGTATTGATGGAAGATGCAAATTTATTTATTTTATTACTTTATTTTATTTTATTTTTGAGATAGGGTCTCACTCTATTGCCCAGGCTAGAGTGCAGTGGTGTCATCATAGCTCACTATAACCTCAAACTCCTGGGCTCAAGGGATCCTCCTGCCTTGGCCTCCCCAGTATCTGCGACTACAGGCATGTGCCACTACACCTGGCTAGTTTTTTAACTTTTTGTAGAGATGGGGACGCGCTAGGTTGCCCAGGCTGGTCTGGAACTTGTGGCCTCAAGTGATCCTCCTGCCTTGGCCTCTCAAAGTGCTGAGATTACAGGCGTGGTGGGCCACCACACCTGGCCAGATGCAAATTTAGATGGGTAGATTGCAGTTGCCACTCTTGCAGTGGGGTGATGCTATCTATAGGCATTTAAAATAGTTTACATAGTTCATAATTGGTTTTTGTAAGTATGGGCACTATCCAATTATAAGAAGACTGCAAATGAAATTCCCAAAGCACAACATGACTCCAATTGAGCATCTATGTATACTATGTTTTCATTAAATAGAACATAGTCCTATAACACAGCATAGGGTACAACATTCTTGATTTAAGCCAGGGTATTTGAGGTCTGTCTAGAGGCTGAGACTCCCAAGTGCATATCGCCAGCCTCAACCTCTTCCCTGAATTCCAGACTTCCAACCTGACATTCCCACTTGGTCATCCAATAGCCATCACAACCTGATCATGTCCAAGACTGAATGTGATGCAGCCCTCACAGCCCACTCTGCCAGTGTCCTCCCTTCTCAGTGGATGGCAACTTCCAGAGGATCCTGCCACAAAGCTTGGAAACCTCCTTCACTTCTCTTTTTCTGTCACCCTCCATGTGCATCAAAACCATCGGGAAATCCTACTGGTGGCCAACTGGCTTCAGAGTAGGCCCAGAACCTGACCACTTCCCATTTCTCCCTAGTCATGGCCCCATGTTGCTGTCTTTCTCCTCAATTACTGGGCTGGCCTCTCTGCCCCTCCCTGCCCCCATCTTGTCCCCTCCCTAGTCTTTTCTCAACACAGTAGACAGAGTGATCTTTAAAAATTAAATATGATCATGCCCCTCCTTGGCTCAAAAATGAACTCATAGTGGTGGTTTTCCATTTCATTAGAAAAGAGGCCAAAACTCTCATGATGCCCCCCAAAATCCAACATGAATCTCGCCCCCATAAATCCCTAGGCCTTGTCAGCTACCTGCCCCCTCGTCACCACCACCCTGGTGCCTTTCTGCTCCCGGGCCTTTGCACCTGCCATTCCCCTGCCTGGATGCTTGTGCCCAGATACACCAATGTTCACCCAGTCTTTGCTCAAAAATCATCTTCCCAATTTGGCCCACCCTGGCCACCATATTTATGACTTCAACCTGCCTCCCTCATCCTTGGGACTCCCAATTCCTTCACCTGTCCTGCTCGTTCCTCTTCCTGTAACAGTCAACGACTTCTAACACACTGTAGCCCCTCTTCCTGGTCTGTCGCCCCAGCTACACTGGGAACTGTCAGGGGAGAGGGTGATCTTTGTCTCTTGTGCTCACTGATGTGTCAAAGTGCCCAGCTTGGAGTCTGGGACACATCAGGTGCTCACCTAGGTGTTTGTTACCTGCATGTGCATGAATAAATGAAATCTCTCATTTCTTCTCTCCCAATTCCCATCTTTTCTCTTTATTTCCAGTTCTGGAAGCATTTTTCCATCTTCCCTTTCAGGTTGCTATTTGTTTTCTGAAATATGCAATCAATTGTTTGCCGCCAGGATGAAGAGAAAATGTTCGGTTATCACATTTTTCATGTAGGCTTCTTTTTGACTTGAGGTGACTCTTTCTTCAAGATAGCCTGCTTTGATTATAAGGATGTAAAGTCCTTTTGAATCATATCAAGAATATACTAGAGTTTTAAAAATATTTGTTCTTGTACTTGCAAGAAGTCTTTTTGCTAGGCTTAAATTTGATGGACTTGATCTTTTCTTTGGATCTGGCAAAGTCTTTTAATATGTTTAGTCATCGTTTTCTCTCTGTTGACGCTTGTTTGGGATTAGTGGCTGAGATGGGCTCTGTCAGAAGCTTGAGGTCACTGCACTTTCATCTTTCAGTCACTTCAGGAGGGAGAGGGAAACGCTGGACTGATTACACTTCTCCTTGACTATTAAACAGCCAATCAATTTTTTATAGAAGCGGCAGACCTGTTGGATAGAGAGGTAGCTGGGTGCTGGGAAGCTGCCCTCCCAGCCTGCAGCGGTGGGACCCTCGGCCTCCCGCGCCTGGGTCTCTGCTGTCTTCCCCATCTCGTAGGCCTTAGGCTGTTGTCCAGACTCTCAGGGTAGCTCTGGGGCTGGATCAGAGACTTCACGGTGCCATCTTTAACCCCCAACTGTACTTCATCCTTCGTCACCCCTCTTTACTGAGATCCAAATGATCTGGCTGGTTTTCTAGGATGAGTGTGGGGAAGTGGGGATGGCCCACTTGTACTTCTTGAAGACTCCCTGGCTGGAGTTTTGCACAGAGGCCAGCTCAGACCATGCTGTTTCCCCTGCTCAGAGATGTCTTGCCAGTAACGTGAAATTCCCATACCTTGGTAGCGTCTGGTGAGGGTTTGCTCCTTCCACATTGGAGTGTCCTGCTCCGCCCACGCTGCCCTCATGACCACTGGGAGCTCAGTTGCTCCTGTGTAGGCCCCCACATCTCCACTGTCACCTGTCTCCCATCCACCTGGGGTGCCTGGCGCCCTGACCATGGGTCTCATCCCATCTCCCCTGTTCCCACTCCTCAAGCACCCAGCTGCAGAGATCTCCCCTCCCTCTAGGACTTCTCAGCCCAAACACTCCCAGGTACTACCTCTGCTCCAGGTGTTTATGCGCCAAAGACTGCTTCTTAACTCAATGTGTCATGTGCATAGTGCGTTACAGAGTGTAGGCCTCAGAAATATTTGTCACATGAACCAATGTCAAATAATTGCTATGGAGCACCCTAGACATTGTGGGGATTGTGTCTTGAGATCTCTGAGAGCTTCAGGTTGTAGTTAAGGACATAAGTTTTACAGTTAGACAGACTGGAGTTTAGGTACTTGCTGTGTCACCAGCTGTGTAATCTTGCAAAAGTTACTTAACCTCTCTGAGCCTCAGCTCCTTAAAGATAAAAATAACTCTCTTGAAGAGTTTTTGTGAGAAGAGGCATGCAAGGCCTTCAGCACAGTATGTGGCACGTGGAAAGTGCTCAGTAAATGGTAATTATTAATATTACTATCTTTAACTTCCGTCCAAAACCAAAACCCATGAGAAGACAAGCGGCCCTTCTGACCTGAACTCAATGGCGAGTGCAAAGTGGAGCTGAGGGACTCCGCGCTTCCTCCGCCACACGCCTGCCAGGATTTGTTCGTGACGACCTAATCCAAACTGCCAGGAGCCAAGGCTGGCTCTGGACACTTCGTCCTCTTCCTTATTTATTGACAGTACAACATTCTCTTCCTCGGTGCCACCCTTCCATGCACGAGGAGAAAAATTGCTTTCCTAAGGCAAAGCATTGTTTTATTAATAATGTCACAATAAACCATAGCAGGCTCCAGTCCCAGCAATAAAACCAGGAACTTCTGTTCTTTTATCTTATTCTTAGATATTCTTAAATGCAGCACCATTCCTGATAAAAGGAAAGGCATTTACTTTAAATCAAATTCATAATGACTGTCTAGAATTGGTAAAACGCTCTTAGCCGAAATGGCCAATCTCTTTCTCGAACTCTAATGCATGTCTCATTTCCTGGTACGGAGCAAGCCTTTGACATTGTCTAGAGTCCATTGATAAAATATTTTCTTCTGATTTAATTCTTAAATAGTGTCTTAGCTGGTGTTTTTGGCGCTGAATGACGATCGTTTTAGAGCTCCCTGGCTGGGCTGTGAGTCACAGACCCTGGTAATGTTTGGGGCCCTGGTGACTCATCACCCTCAAGGACACAACTTGATGAGTTTTTCTATAAAATAAAGAGAAAAAGGAGAGTTTGTCAAAGGCAGACTGAAGCTTGGCTATGAAGTCTAGGATTAGTGAGACTGCTGGGGGTTTGGGGACTTGCTTTAAGAGAGGACATTGGGCTTTGGACACTGTGGCGTGGGTTGGGGCCGGGGTTCCTGTGAGGTGTTCCGTGTGCTGGGGAGGTGGAGACCCGGACACCAACACTCCTGGCCTGGCTGGTGGCCTGCGTGTCCTGTGGAGCCAGGTTTCACCAAAGCCGGGAGGTAGGAGTGTCTGTGGGGAATGGTGATGTTGGGGTACGTGTTCTCAATGGAACAAGGTTCCAGAAGGCAAATGGGAAAGTCCTGGAGGGGAGGGGTGTTGGGGAGCAGAGAGAGAGCAGAAAGGAAGGAGATGGCCGGAGACACTGGCATGGGGGGTGGCGGTCAAGGTGACAGCTGTGCTGTGACCAGCTGCCTTGCGCGTTTAGGGGGTTACGGGTGTAGGCATGCTCCTGGGAGTTAGTTCAGTGAGCATGTTTTTCCTGAAAGTTGGACAAGCTGGAACTTTAAAGATGGAGAAAATGAGGTGTTTGTGCAGCCTGGATGGCTCGGGAGAGCCCTGGTGAGACACGGAAGGTGTGCTCAGGTTGGGTGGTTGGAGGAGTTTGCTAAGGGGCTGCTTCTGAAGGTGAGGGAGGCAGCCAGCCCTTGTGACACCACCCTGGAGAGCAGAGTCTACCCCCGCCTCCTGCCCCGGCCCCCACTGCTGTCTCACCGGGTCCAGAGGCGAGGCCCCGCCACCGTGGCCCATGCCCATCCGCCCTCGGGGCAGAGGGCACTGGGCAAAGGCACAGACTGGACGTCGGGCGGCAACAGGGGCTGAGCTGAAGCATCTGCTGGGCTGTTTGGGGGTGACCATCGTCTACCCTCCTCATCCTCCTCCCTGGAAATTTTGCCTGGAGGCAGCTCTGCTTTTCCTTTCCAGGCTGTCACCTGACTTGGGGTCAGGGGTCCTCCGTGGCATGTGCCCTGCCGCCCTCTTGGTTGCCCCCAAATGAGAGCGGGAAGTGAAGGAGGCCACTGTGCTGTCCCAGGGCGCGGTCCTGCCCTTCCCTGCGCTGCGCGGTCAGTGACGTGCCCGGTGCTCCGCGGGACGGGCACAGCCGTGTGTCGCTCTCCGCTCTCCGCTTCCCCCGCAGAGGTGTTCGCACGCGGGGGCTCCAGAGACCGCCGGGCTGGCAAACCGGGGTTTGTTTGGGAGAAGAAAACCCCGATGGGCACTATTTGGCCTGAAGGCAGGTGTGGGAAGACAGCGGCCCACGTCCCCATGGCCTCCCCGTGGCCGGGCTCCGACTCCCCGCCAGCAAAGAGGAGGAGCTTCTCGCCGCCAAGGGAGCTGCGTTGACGTTTCAAAATCTAACGTGTTGGTAGAAATTGCTGAGAAATTTTGAGCTTTAATCTGCCCTTAAGTTGCATTTGCTGATGTTGCTCAGAAGTGTACTCACTGGATAATTTCTATTTCCAGAAAAAAAGTTCACCTTAAAGTTAGGACCAAGCTGGGAAAATGACAGTCAGAAAGAAAATTTGAAAAAATGGGAAAACATGGACAATAGGGATTTAGGGAGAAATTCCCTTCTCAGTCACGCACAGCTGCTCTGGACACTGTTGTCCATGTGTACACACACACAATCACACACACGCACAAAACCACACACACAAGCAGACATGTGCAACCACATGCATGCACACACACACGGCACCACACCACACACACCATATCACATGCACGCACATCATACCACATACATATACATCAAACACAATCTCACACACAGCCACAGATACATAACCACACACAATCGCATACATACAACCACACACACATAGTCATGTGCATGTGCACACACACAAAGCATCACACCACACACACCCTACTACAGGCACACACATCATACCACAGGCATATATATTAAGCACACACACAATCACATACACATAATCACACACATACCACAGCATGCAATACAACCACACGCAGAGTCACATGCATGCACGCACACACACATGCCACACCACACCTATCATACCATATGCATGCATACCATGCCACGTATGTATCAAAACACACACAATCACACAACACACCACACACAACAACCACCTGTGCCATTCCCCCGTGCCCTTAAGCCAGACGCCCCACGGCAATTAGATGTCCAGCATAGAGTCGAGTGACTGTTCTCTACTAGAGGAGAGATGACCCGGAGGAAGCTGTACGAGCCCCCGCAGATCATCGACTTCCGGGTCCCCGTGCAGCCCTCACAGGGCCACCCGTCCTGACGGCACCAAGGTGCGAATGCATGTTGTGTTTGCTGAAGCTCAGTGGTAGCTTTGACCTCTGTTTCTTCCTCATGGTTCCGCAGCTGTGTGAGTGTGAGCGTGAGTGTGAGTGTGCAGGGGTGTGAGTGTGTGAGTGTGTGGGCGGATGAAGGGGTGGGGAGAGGCAGTAGGCACACGTGTGGGAACAGAGCTGAGTACAGTCAGCTTCCTAAATGATTTCGTGAAACTCTGGTTTCCAGGAATGTGTCTGAGTAAATGCTGCAAAAGCACATTCTCTATGAAAATCTGGGTTTAAGCCCAGAGGCAGCATGATATCAGACTTCCAGATTTAGCATCTTCCCACACCCTCAAGCCCAATGCAGAGTCTTTCCTGTCCAGACTCTGTTTTTAGGCTCTGCGTGTGGGAGCCACAACACCAGCTGCAAACGGCCCCCATGGAAGTGGCATCTTGGCAGCGGCAGAAACTTCCGTCACCCCTGCGGGGAGTTCTCAGTGGGAAGAGCAGAGGGTCACTCCCACCCCGGGGGGGCCCTCTGGGGGCTCTCTGGTTTGTCGGGAGGAAACTCTGTGCTGGGTGAAACAGCACAGAGAGGCGCTGGGTCCCCAGCCTCCCTGCCCTGGCGCTGGCCTGGAGCGATGGGCGGGGGGAGCCTCCTCCAGGCCCCCAGGCTCACAGGAGAGGGAAGCCCCCGGGGTGGGAGAGATGGAGAGGGCAGCTCACCGGTGATTCCCAAACTGGGCGAGCCCTGGCGTCATCCCTGAGCTTATTTAAAAAGCAGATTACCCGAGCCATTCCCAAGATGTGCAAACTCAGACTTTCCAGAAGTGGGTCCCAGCACGGGTATTTCCACACGGCTCCCCAAGGGAGAGTGACGATGCAAGCACAAATCTGTCTTCAGGTTTCTCTGTGGTTGACCCAGCTCACCAGGGGAGCAAAGCAGGGATTTGGGGCAGGAACTCCATCTTGGCGGGCTTGGGACCCGTTACGTGCCTCCCAGAGTGAGATGCTTCCTCCCACTCCGAGCCTCGTTACTCCTACTCATTTTCTGGGTTTCCGTTCATCCTTTGCCACTTTCTCTGACCTCCTAGCCTGGGGACAAATGTCCCTTCTGTTTGGCCCCCTAGCATTCTGACATTTTTCTATAATGAACCCTAATTCACTGAATTATTATTTCTTGTTAACTTACCCATGGCTCTCATTAGACAGTAAGAGGGCAAAGATAATGTATCATTCACATTGTATTCCTAGGGCTTGGCAGACGTACTCAATGAAGACTTTTTTGGGGGGGGCACCCAAGCTCAGAGGACTGGAAAGGAAGTAGATGCATGGAAATAAGGACAGGAAGCATAACTGACACCTGAAACCTTCCCTTATTATCAGACTTTGACTCATTGTGACATGTATCGGTCAGCAATTGCTCAGTAATGCTGTGTAGTAAGCTACCCCAGGACTCAGCAGCTTAAAACAACAATCATTTACTCTTACACTCCTGGGCTGACTGCAACTCGGCAGGACTAGGCTGGACTTTTTCCTACAGTTTGCAGGCTGAGCTCAGGTCTGTTCTCATTCCGGCTCCCAGACTGAATGTGTGGTGGCCACCTGGGGCTCGTTCTTCCCCTGGCAGAGATCAGAGGCAGAGCCAAGCCACACTGTGAAAGCACGTGTCAAGCTTCTGCACACGTCGTGTCCACTAACACCCCACTGACCAGAGAAAGGCGCGTGGCCATGCTCAACCTCAGCGGGCAGCGTACACCATCCACAGCATGAAGGGAGAAGAGAGAACAATGTCTGAACAATAATTCAGACTGTCAAATAACTTAGTTCTATTATCTTAATGTTTTGGTGATTTCCTGCTGAAGAGGAATCACAGTAACCATATTTAACATTTGTTGAGTCCTTATTAATGTCAAACATAGTTCTATGGGCTCTATGTACGTTTTCTCATTTAATCCTCCTGAACACCCTATGCAGTTGGTGCAGTGTGTAAGGGACTCGCTGTGGCACAAGCTGGAAGAAGCAGCGGGGACCCAGGCACTTCTGATTTCCCAGCCCTGCCCCCGACACCGCTCGGTAGTCTCCTCTCCTTTCTCTCTCAAGAGAGCTTATGGCAGGAAAGAGGGGAGAAGGGTTCTGGGCTGGAGACTGGGGGAGTCACCGGAGCCTGCATGGGGAGACCGGGGAAGCCAAAGGCAAACTCTCCTCGTTTCACTTTTGAGCTAACCCAGAATGAATGTGCACATATCCAAAACAACTGATGGCCAATCACCAAAAATGTAGAATGTAGCAGATGGCAGGTGCTGAGATGCATAAGTAGTCCACCTCCTCATTTTACAGATGAGGATGTGGAGTCTGAGTGGGGGGAAGTAACTTGCCGGGATATACGGCTCTGAGTGGCGGACCTGGAGGAAAACTAGGTGTGCAATTCCAAATCCAGCATGCTGTTCCTGCTTACTCTGTGGGAGCCACCACGGTAGTATTGGGGTACCACCACCCTGGGAGGGTTTCCTGGGTAATCGGGATAGAACATCCAATTGATTCTGCAGAAGCAGCCTAAGCATTTGCACTGTTAGGTCCAACAAAGCAAACAGACCGAAGTTTTCAATTTATAGGCACTACCTCGATGATGTTTAACATGCAGCCACCTGGCGTCTGTACAATCCTACCAATCATTTAGTGGTGGTGATGTAAATATTAATTCTCAGCTGATGTGTTTTATCTTATTTAAGAGTGAAAAAAATGCAAAACCAAATGAATGATACGTTTAGAGAGGCAAAATTATCTAGAAATAGTGTTTATTGTTAATATTTTTATATATTTAATATTTGTTCTTTTCAACAGCTATCTATATTTTATAAAGAGTGAAATAGTTGGGTTGGCTTTAATTGTGGTTTTTTAAGGGCAGAGAAAGTATGGGGAAAATAAAGGGAAGAAGTGTGCAGTTTTGCACACTTGCATAGGTGCCAAGTTTAAGGTTGCATAAAAATAGGGGGTTAGAAAAGAAACAATGAAAATGGCATTGAATGCATATGTTAAAAAATCACCCACTTTTAATACAAATCAGGTTCATTAGAGTCATAACAACTTGTCCTGGGAAGTAGCAGTTCTTCTTAAGCACAGCTCTTGATTGTTCTGGAAACAGTGCTATGACATCCTGATGTTCTGGTCTAGAGTTTGATCTTCTGTCTTATTCAGCACTGTATCCTGAGCGATGGGCGATCAATCAACATTCGTTTGTGGGTTGATCAGATTAGGATGCAGAAGGTCACAGCAGGCCATTGCCTGCAGCATGGAAATTAGAAAAGTCTAAATAAAGCAAAAAAAAAAAAAAAAAAGCTTATTTTAAAAGGCTATCTAGGAGGTTGAAAAGACGTCTAAAGAAACAAAATTCCAGACAAAGACAAACCATTCCTGTAGGAGTGGACATCAGCAAGCATTTTCCCCGCTGAGGGCAGCAGGTACATTTGAGGACCAGCAGACAGGGACCATTGCTATGGGAAAGAGTGAGCCAGGGGCACTTTAATGGCCACGTGGGCTGGTCACGTGGCCTGGTTACATGGGCGGAAGTCGGGAGAAGATCCCAAAGCAGGCTAATCCTCACCCATTCGCTGTCATGGGACTCCTGGCGCCTGGTGGTTCAGAAACTGAGGGAGGGGCTGGAAAGCAGAGAGGGGCTGGTGGGGGGCAGAGAGAGACGGGGTAACGAAAGAAGGATTTACAGGGAAACTTATAGCTTTAAATATAAGTAAACAAGAAAGCTTAAAAACCATTTTTTAAAGCTTTCCTCTCAAGAAAATTTAAAAGAGAAAATTAAAGCAAAAGAAAAAAAGAAAATGAAAGAAATAATAAAAGACAGAAATCGGTGAAATAGGAGACAGACTTATAATTAAGAAAACAATGAGGTCAAATGTTGGATCTTTTAGAAATATTCATAGATTGATATATTTCTAGCAAGATTGAGCATGAAAAGAAAGACAGAAAATACGATTAGCATGATTAGGGATGAAAAAGGGGGAAATTACTATAAATCCTGACATTTAATGGATAATAAGCTATTATGATACTATAAATAAATTTTATAAATAATGGATTTGACAGCTTTAGATGACATGGACAAAGGATTGAAAAAGACCATTTATCAAAGACACACAAAAAATATAAAATACTTGTTGAATGAATAAATATTTTATGTAATGCAGTTGTGAACTTTTTCCAGAGTTTTGACCCAGCTCTTATTGGTTTAAAATATAATGTCTTTTGCACTTGAATTTGACCTTCTGTTGCTTTTACATGTTTGTCAAGAGGCTTGTTTAACATTTAGGCACTTCTAGTATAGTTGTGGATCTTCAGGCTGCAGGATCTGGAGTTTTGTCTTCTGTCCATACACTGAGCAGTGTGAGCATCAACACATCCTTTCTGCCTTACTCCATGGATATGACCAGGTAGCTCATGAGAGAAGGAAGTGAAACTCTTCGAGTTCTCTAAGATTCTTGAATCTGTGGTTTAGAGTCTTTCATTATCTTTGGAAAATTCTCAGCTATATTCTCTTCAAGTATTTCTTTTGCCTTGTTTTCTCTCTTTTATCCTTCAAGGATTGCAGTTATTTGTGCATAAAGCTACTTGGTATTGTCCCACAATTTTTCAGTATTCTGTTTCTTTTATTTTCTAACTTTTTTTTTCTTGTATGTCAGTTGGGTAATTTCTATTGCTCTGTCTTCAAATTCAATGATTCTTTCCTTAGCTGTGTCAGGTCTACTGATGAGTCTGACAAACGCACTGTGAGGTTTGTTTGTTTTTTTTTAGTTTGTAATATTTTTCTCTTGGCTTTTATAGTTTTCATTTTTCTATTGAATTTTGGCATCTGTTCATATACTAGAGCTTTGACTTATTAATTATAATTATTTTAAATGTCCTATATAATAATAACAATATCTGTGTCATCTCTGTGTCTGGTTTTGTTGATCTCCTTTTCTCTTGGAAAAAGATGGCCTCTTCTTGCATTTTTGTGTTAATGCTGGACATCATGTGTGGACTAGTAGAGATTGAGGCAAATGATATTATTCCTGGATTGGGCAAACTTTTCCTCCTACACTGTTAGTGTGGGATTGAGTCACAGTGGTCAGAAGTTGAGCTGGGTTTGGGTTTTCTTCTTGGTGTGGTTATGTTCAATGTACCATCATCCTCATTAAATTCCTTAGGTTTTATTTTCTACTTATAGAGGGGTCTTGGGGGCTGGAGGGTTTTTCTCAATGTTCCTGCTCTGCATTCGGCTGTAGGCCTTCTCTGTGTGCCTCTGTTACAGACAGGGTCTCTCTCCATGCCCTCAACTTTCTCCCAGGGTAGACTCTTGTTTCTTGGTGCTTGGTAGCCTGGTGATTGTTCTAATTGGGTTCTCTGTTGTCCTGGCCAAGCCTCGGTCTTAGGCAGGCCTATGTGCCAGTGTTTTTAGTCTGTGGCTTTCAAAGTGATGCTGTCCCTTCTCCCCATGGTGGCCAAACTCTGCTTTGTGTCTTTGGTGAGACTTTTCTGGGGGAGCCTTCAATGGTATTGGTATAGGGCCATGGGCCCAGCACGGTTCTCTTCCTTAGAAGGAGAGGAGTAGAGGATTTTTATTTTTACCTTTCTCCTAGCCCCCG
>CM052439.1:3630893-3656129 GCA_028533085.1 Varecia variegata
CCTCACGAAGGACAATCACGACGTTATTGATAGCTTTGCGGATACACAGGCCAAGAAGCAAAGCAGGAGAAACGTGTGTTTGTTTCAGGGAAATTTACAGCAAGAAAGAGTGGGCAGGAGGCGCCTTTACTGCAAATTGTGCAGGGCGAGGCGGTCTGTTTCTTTTCTCTGCAGCGCTTACCCCTTTGCACACACAATGCAACTTATTTCTTATTATTGCCGCATCATCCGTGCACGCTCTCCAAGGCTGGGTTTCTCCTCCCCGTGGATGAATCCCGAGCACCTGAAGAGTGGGCGGCAGGTGGTGGATGCTCAGTAAGTATCAGTGGGTCAGTGGGGTGAATAAGTGTTGGTGGGGTTCTCAGAAACCGTCAGGTGACAGATGGATTCAAAGGCAATGAAGCCCTTGTCACCTGTCTGACCCCTGTAAGGGTGTGGCTTTTTTCCCAGCAAGAAGTGAAGCAGGCAGGTAAGGACACAGTCCTGTGGAGGGATCCTCACTAGGACACGAAATACAACTTTGTGCAAGTAGTTATCCTGTTGCACGGATTAACTGATCTGTGACCCTGCAAAGAAAGCTTTACCCTGTGCGCAGGGCAGGTGGGCAATCCACAGTTCATCAAATTTAGTGTCAGGTTCGTTTCTACCAATAGTTGTCACTGGCCCCATGGGACCAGACCTTCCTGCTATGGTATTATTCGTATGATAAAATCAGTTACCACTGAACTTTGACGTGGTACAGCTGGCTCAGAAGTGAAGCTCTTCTGCTGGATCTAACCTACGTTTTCACTTCTCCGTGGAGTTGGGATTTTCAGGAACAATATTATTAAATTCTAGTAGCTTGTTTCTTTCTTCACGCCTGTTTTTCTTTATTTCAGAGTCTTTTCTTTCCTGATGAGTTTGACTCCTCTTGCTGTCACTGTGTCTGGGTTTGAGGTGGGATATTGAAACGCCATTGCTGAGTTCCCGTCATGGGAGGTTGCTTTATAGGTTTTGGATTCCAAACGTGTTTTCAGTGTCTTTTTTTTCTACCCTCCGGTGGAATCCATGAGGTTTTATTCCCCCCACCCCAGCTTTATTAAGGTATAATTGACAAAACTGCATCTATTTAAGGTGCACAATGTGATGATTTGATGTCTGTACACATTGTGGAATGATTCCCGCAACCAAGTTAGTGAACACATCCATCACCTCACAGAGTTAGCATTTCTTTTATGGTGAGAATATTTAAGATCTACTGTTTCAGCAAGTTTCAAGCACGGCATACATTATCATTAACTATAGTCAACATGCTGTGATCAGAGCCCCCGGAATTTAATTAATCTGCCTGCAAGTCTGTACCTTTTGACCACCGTCCCCCCAGGCCCAGGCAACCGTGGGGTCTTCCTGTTTCTACTGGAGCCTCAGGCGTGTCACTGGCCCTATACTAATTTTTTTTTTTTAACCATTAATGCCACAGCTTGGAGTTTCCTGTGACTATGGAATCAAACTCTAAACCAGCAGGAGGAAAAGGCAGCATTTTACTTCTGAAGATAGAGCGTTTCTCCCCACGCAGATTCCAGCAAGTCACAGGCTTCCTGGTCCTTTCCTGGGTCAGTTGCACATTTTTTTCTAGCCTCATATTAGGAGCCCTGACGTGACGTGAGGGTCTCGGCTCCCATGTCACCTCACGTGGAGACTTAGCAAAGCTTGTCCTCTGCTTCAGGGTTTGTCTCAGTGCCGCCTGCCCCACTCGCCCTGCACTGCTCACCCAGCCACACACCTGCAGCTGTTGTTCTGGCTTAGCTGGGCATTTTTGTTTTTCATTTCAGTTATATTATTCTTGCATTTTTAGCGGGAGGGTTTTCACATTTGCCCTGTCAGCCGTCCTGCAAGAAACAGAAGTATCTTTAGTTCAGGTTCCACTATCATCTCTCTCAAAGCAGTAACTGAGGAAGGTGGGATGGGGGCCTAACGGTGGCTTTTTGCTTATTGCTGTTGTAGCGTTGGAAGCGTTGGCCTCACCATCTTGTATCTATACTCTAACATGACAGCCGTGGTTCTCAGCGAGAGATGACTTTGCCCCCACTGTGATTGGCAATGTCTGGAGACACTGCCAGGACTGGGGGCTGCTCCTGGCAACCCATGCTGCTAAACATCCCACAATGCCCATGACAAAGAACCGCCTGGCCCCAAATGTTCGTGGTGCTGTGGCTGAGAAACCTCATGCTACAGGAATGGCTTCTGAGTACATGTTATCACTGTGCTGGTTATCCTCTGCCTCCCCTCCCCATACAGTCTGCAGCATCTGTCCCCTGCCAGCTGTGGCTACGGCATTTGGGAGGCAGCAACTGACCACAGGAGCAGGAAGCAGGGTCTGGCTCTCTCTCCCCGCTGCTCCAGGCCTCCAGGCTGCCTTACTTTGGTAGTGGCTGTGCCCTGCAAGGTTGCAGTTCCTCTCCGGCAGCCCCTTCCCCGCGGCTCCAACTCTTGCTGGGCTTTTGTTGGGCCAGTACCACACCTGGGCTGTACCCTCCCCTGTCCCTTTGTCCCAGGCGTATGGTAACGACTCCCACCATGGATGGGCGCGGGTGCCACAGCGTCCTCTGATGCTCCTGCTACTCTGCCCACAGCTCTGTAAACAGGAACGTCATTCCTTTTGCTCCTAAACCGTCTGAGCTGGACTCCGTGTCCTGCCAAGACTCTGACTGATCCAGTCACCGTGGTTTCCTTAACTGCAGGGCACGGTAACCTCACTCAAAGTGCCAACTTGTCTTTCGTCCTGTCCTGCGTCTCTGCCACCCCAGGCTCACGTGGGCCCATCACGGATAAGGTGGCTCTGTCTCCAGACACGATAGTGATATAGTCGCATCCCGCAGCCACGAGGCCTTGACCCAGATTTTTATTTGTATGAAGAACTAGGGAGACAGAGATGAAGACAAAAATGATTTGACTTTTGGGGGTTGGCAGCTGGCTGGGGATGCCTTCAGTTGTTTGCTTTTTAATTACATATATATTTTAGAATATATCTCTTAGTGTAGCTATTTCCCATGATTACGTTCTTTGGTTCTGGATCCAATTTCTCCCCACTCCTTGGGAATTGTGCCCCATTCCAAGGCTGGGACCCTGTGTGCCTCCCCTCGGAGATGGCTGAGCTCTCGCTATCTGGATGTCTACAGGGTCTAATACTCAGCTGAGGAAAGGGTGGATCTTTGATGTTTTATCTTCCTTTGGCTCAGGGCTTGGTGGCCTCTGGTGACGATGGCCCTGAGCAGCAGAATCTGAGCCCGGCAGGGCTGGGCAATTCCTGCGCCCCGACTGACCAATGCTGGTTGTTAATGATCCAGCACGTTTGCAGGAGAAGCTGAGTCTCTCTCTGACTGTGACCTTGGAAACCTTGCAGAATGGCTCCTCCACTTCCTCTGCCACTGCTCATGGTGACCCTGCAAAGAGGAAGCCGCAGACAATTGCACGAGAGCAAGGAGCGGGACCCACTGCAGGCACTGCCCGGGGGTGGGCGGGCGCCAAGGGAGCCTAAGTGAGCACCCAGTGGTGCTTTGGACACGGACATCTGGGTGGGGAGGGAACGCACACGCATGCTCATTTTCATGTATGACTCGTGCGATTTGGGCTCCCCTAGAGTGACTGCCCCAGTGACAATGAACTGAGACTTTTGGACTTGCTTTGTCCTGTCTTACACCGTGGAAACTAACCAAATTCTGCTCACTCTGGGGTTCGGGGTCACGTTAAGTCGCTGAGTCGCCTTCTCCTGCTGCCTGTGGAGGGCATGGTCTGAGTCTCCCTGGGGTCAGGGTTAGGCCATGGTCAGTAATGGGAATTTTGTGTCCAGGGGAGTCGGAGTCCTATGAAGGATTTTGATGCCAGGGCAGGCAGTGTGCAGGGAAGGCTGCACACAGGAGAGGCCTCAGCAGAGAAGTCTGGGTGAGGACAAATGCCAGATGCCGGCCAGACTCCAGATTCCTGCCTGGGGCTGGGGGACCACACCCCAGTGCAGGGCACAGACGTGCTGTACAGCTACAGCTCCCGGCTCCCCACCTGCAGAACACAGACCCCAGGCCAAGGTGGAGGCCGGGACGGTGAGTGAGGGCCTTGCTGGGCCCAGGGTGGCAGAAGACAAAAGCTACTCTTTGGAGGGCTCAGGGCTCATCAAGGCACCTGCTCTCCTGGACGACCCTGCACTAGCAGGCGGGAACGTGCCGGAAAGGGAAACGGCCGGGGATTTGGGTGTCAGGGTCCTGCTGGTTGTCACTCAGGCTGGTCCCCAGGTGAGGGCCAGGCGCGCTGCAGGCTTTACCTGCCTCGGTTTCATCTCCTTCCCTTGTCCTCTTGGGATCGTAGATTTCGATGACCTTAGTCTTGAGTGGCCTCTGGGGTGTCCATACTGTTCCACCGATGTTGAATGATTGTGATTACTTGGTACTGCTCGCTTCACTGAACTTCTAATTATTTTTGAATTAAGAAGTTTTAGAGCTCCTGTTCTTCCCTTTAAAATGGGTCTACTTTAAAGTTTTAACCATTTCTTTTACATTTTCACTTGTCATCTTTTTTAATGTCAATTTTTATACCTTTTAAATTTAAAAAAATGCCTTTTGGTATGCTACATTATTCTTTAGAATATTGTCTGTTTGATTTTCATCATATCATAATTTATTATTCTTATATTGGCTGATAAAATATTCAAGTTTCATTTTACTGCCTTGTCCTTTACCCCATTTACTGTAATACTTCTTATTTTTTTATGACGTTATTTTTTATCAATTACAATTTTGTTTTTCTCTCATGTCCTTTTATGTCTTTTTAAATCGGCAAATGTAGATAATCCCTTAAAATTGCATTTTCTGAGCCAATCAGCGTCATCTTTGTAAAAACTCTTTGTCTACAGGTTTGCAGACATGTGTTTCAGGAAAAGGGACAACCCATGTCATAAACCAGCAGGTTGTTGTTGTTTTCTGTCTCTGCGGAGCAACTTTCCACACACGCAGCAGCTTAAAACAGCTGCTCATTTATTAACCCACAGTTCCGTAGGTCAGAGGTCTGGGGGCCTGGGTGGGTTCTCTCCTCAGGGGCTGGTGAGGCAAAAATCAGGGCATCGCTGGGGCTGTGTTCCTCTCCGGAGGTTCTGGAGAAGAATCTGCTTCTAGGATCACGGCGGTTATCGGCTGGATTAGTTCCTCATGGTTGTAGGACTGAGGTTCCTGTTTCCTTGCTGACGGCGTTGCCTTCTACTCCTAGAGCTCCTTCCTTCTCGGTGGCTTCCTCCTGCCTTCAACACCAGCAATGAGCCCCATATTCATACTCGTGCTTTGAACCTTTCTCCCCAAGGGCAGCCCAGTCCCTCCACTTTTAAGCACAGCTTTATCGATACGTAATCTGCATATCATATGATTCATCCCTTTAAAGCGTAGAATTTAATGGTTTTCAGTATGTTCACACAATTGTGTAATCATCACCACGATCTATATACTGGAACATTTTTATCACTGGCAAAAGAAACCCCACACCCCATTATCAGTCATTCTCCATTTCTCCCCGGAATTTAACTCTAGGCAGCCACTAATCCATTTTCTCTCTCCATGGATTTGCCTATTCTGGACATTTCCATGAATGGAATCCTATGAGGTGTGGTCTTCTGTGACTTGCTTCTTTTGTGTAGCACAATGTTTTCAAGGTTCATCTATGTTGTAGCATGGACCAGTACTTCATTTTTTATTGCCAAATAATATTCCACTGAATGGCTATACCATATTTGTTTATCCACTCATTGATTGGTGTGAGTAACGCTGCTATATACATCCAGGTACAAGTTTCTGTGTGGATGTATGTTTGCATTTCTCTTAGGTGTATACTTAGGAATGAAATAGCTGCGTCAAATGCTACAACTGCATCACTTCATATTTCCTCCAACAACGTATGAGGGTTCAAATTTCTTCATCAGCAGTTGTTATTATCCTTTTGATTTTAACTGTCTAGTGAGTGTGAAGTGGTATGTCATTTTGATATGCATTTTCTTAATGAATAATGATATCGAACATTTTTGCATGTGCTTACTGGGCATTTGTATATCTTTTTAAAAGAATTGTCTATTTTAACCTTTTGCCCATTTTTAAATTGGATTATTTTTCTTTTTATTGTTGAGTTATAAAAGTTCTTCATATATTCTGGAGACTAGAACCTTATCAGATATTTGATTTGCAAATATTTTCTCTGATTCCATGGGTGGTGTTTTCTCTTTCTTGATAGTGACCTTTGAAACACAAAAGTTTTTCATTTTGATGAAATCCAATATATCTAGTTTTTCTTTTGGTTGCTTACGCCTATGTTTATCTAAGAACTCTTTGCCTAACTGGAGGTTATGAAGATTTAGTCCTATATTTTCTTTTAAGAGTTTTATAATTTTAGCTCTTACATTAAAGTCTGTGATCCATATTGAGTTAACTTTTGTATGTGACATGAGATAGGGGTCCAACTTCATTCTTTTGCCTGTAAATATCTAGTTGTCCCAGCACTATTTGTTGAAAATACAAGACTTTCTCCATGGAATATTTTGGCACCCTTGTCAAAAATCAATACATCATAATGTAGGGGTTTATTTCTGGACTCTCAAGTCTATTCCATTGACCTATATGTCTATATTTATGCCAGAAACACACTATTTTGATTACTAACTCTTTGTAGTACGTTTTGAAAAATGGGAAGTGTGAGTCTTCCAACTTTGTTCTTATTTGTAAAGATTATTTTAGCTATTCTGGATCCTTGAATTTCTATATGAATTTTGGGATCAGCTTTTTTATTTCTGCAAAAGAAGGAAGCTGGGATTTTGATAAGACTTGCATTGAATTTGTAGATTGCTTTGGGGAGTACTGCCATCTAAACAATAGTAAATCTTCCAATTCATGAACATAGGATTACCTTTCCATTTATTCAGGTCTACTTTAATTTCTTACAATATTTTATAGTTTTTGGTGTTCTAGTCTTGCACTTCTTTTGTTAAATTTATTCCTTAATATTTTATTAATTTCTATGCCATTGTACATGGAATTATCTTCCATAATTTCATGTTGGGATTATTCATCGCTAATATAGAGAAACATAATTGATCTTTTAATATTGATCTTGTATCTCAAAACCTTATTGGACCTTCAATGTGCTGAGAAACCCTGAGTGACAGCATGGAATGTGCCTCAGAGATATGCTAACCTAGATGCTGGGATATTTACACACCAACTCCCATCAGTCTTTGGTAGAGGGTTGCTCCCCGGGGGCTTAAGTTTTCCAGCAGAAAGCTTCCAGGCAAACAGATGCAGCTGCAGGGTTGCAGGTGAGGCGGGCATTCACCGCAATGTAAGGCCCAAGGCCGCATGGGGGCAGGAGGAGGCCGTCCCTACGGTGAGAGTATGCAGCATAAAGTATGTCGCCTTTAATGCATTTTCACCGTCCTCCTGTCCTGCAATTAACCTTGGGTGTCATTTAAGCATTCACCCAGAAGTTCACCTCTTTCCCAGGAAATGGAATGCAGAGTGACCTTATTAGTCATTTACTTCAATGGCACCTTTTCCTTCAAGGCCATCCCATAGATTATCAGAGAAGCAATATTGAAAATGAGAGAAAAGGAAGATGCCGTCTTCACGCTGTCCCAGACAACTACTGTGCAACCTTACTCCGTGAAAGGCAGCGGAAGGGACTCTGTTTTCAGGCGCCAAATGGAAGAGCATCTCTGGTATAACCTGGCTTCAATCACACTTTCTTCTGGGAAATCTGGTCCCTTTCAGCACCGTCTTCTTGGGCTCCCCAGTAGCCTGAGAAAGCAATTAGGGAGATTGTGTCAGGTTCTCCCTTAGCCAAGACAGGGCCCAGCCCCAGTGGTATGCTGGTAAATGTTGAACAATGGTGCAACAGTGGGTTCCGTGGGAGGGGAAAAAAACAACGAGCAACTAAAGCCCTAATTGTTAGCATTTGCTGATTTGGGTGGTGTAAATGTTTCCACGTGCCTGATTTCAAGCTACCACTGGTTTAACAACTGGCTTGCAAAATTCCTGAAAATGTGCGAATTGGCTCTCAAGAGCAGTTGCAAGCTGGCCGGCACAGCACTCCTCTCTGGGCCCTGAGCTTCAGAGCCCCCTCTCCACAAATCCTTCCAGCACGAACCAGCGGTCACCAGCACGAACCGTACCAGCCACGGAGGGACCACAAGGGAGAGGGCTGGCCGAGGCCTTGGACAAGACTCTGCTGAGGAGACCAGACCCCACAGCAGCCCCACGTGGACTGTTCACAGACCCTCGCTGGCTCTGAAAACCAAAGTGGCCTGGAAGATGGCAGCTGGAAAGATGGCTGTCACTGGCCAGCAAAGGCAAGAATGCAGACGTCCCCAGCTCGAGGGCAGCCCCCGCCAGGCTGGAGGGCAGCTGCGGACTGTGCAGCATCCCCGTCCTGATCAGCACACCCTGGTCATCAAACCTCACCCTGCTGACATTACGTCATTTGAGTTTGGAAATCACACAGTCACCCTTCATGAAGCACTTTGCCTTTTCTTTAATAGAGGCCGAGTTAATTTCTGAGTACTGGACAGGGCCCAGCGTCCCGGGGGACAGTTCATGGGGCCAAAGAGAAATGCCAATTGGCGAGTGAGAGTGACACTTGGTGTCCAAGAAGACAGGAAATTCAAACTCTAGTAAACTTCGTGTTCAACCTAGTTAAATTAGTTAGCTAATTATGTTTAAATTAGTTAAGTGTTTTTCTAAATTGTTGTTTCACTAGAACTCCAGGAAATGTAGATTGAGGGGGGAAGAATTGGCTTAGGAGATATAAAAAATATGCGTAACTTAAGGATAATTTGAGAAATTATTTTTTGGAGAGTCACTAGAAAAATTTTATAATTAGAGAGCATGGCTCTGTATCTGAACCTAAGTTTTTTATGTAACATATTTGCACTCCAAGACGGTATTTTCTCATCCTGTTACATTGGTAGATCAGGGTATTTTGTGCTTGTTTTGAATGCTAAAAGAGCTTATTAATATCAGACACAAAATCTTTTAAAGCTTCGTAGTTTTTGGCTGAAGAGAGAGGGCCTTGGCTGAGAAAGTCAGCTTCTCCTGTCATTCTCTGCTGCAGAGCTGGGCGCTGCCGTTTCATGCGCAGGTTTCCTCCCTAGAAACAAGCAAGTCATTCTGTTCATTTTTCATCTGTGATGCAATATTCCAGTGCTTACAGACTGGAACAGAACAATATACAGTAAAAGAGGAGGAAAGAAATTCTCGTCACTTATCCTGCAGAATTCCTGGCAATGATGGTTGTGCTGTCGCTATCAAATGACATGTAGATGAAGGATTAGGTGCATAAACACAGCCTGAGGGATCTTACTTAAATTGATCTATTTTTAAATTGATTTTAAATTCATAAAACATCTTTTGAAAACACTGTCCCTCTTGCGTCTGTATTCTGCCTTCTCAATTTTTTGCATTATTGCTAACAAATGAAACCTGCCACAGATGATGAAAAACAATTAAAATCTTCCCTTAAAGGCTCTCTAGTTTGTCCTCAAATATATGTGTATGGAGAGACGGGGGAGAGAGACAGAAAGAGAGCGGGAGAGAGACTGAGTCACGGAAGGTTTGGGAAAGAGAAATGCCCGTTGGGGGTGCTCTTTGGGGACACGGAGTTGGCCGTGGGGGGCAGTAGCTGCTGACAGCAGAGGGTGGGTGCAGGGCGGCCTGGCGTTGTGGAGCTGATTTCTTTGAAACCGGATTCTGCTTCCCAAAATGCTAACTCTTTCCTTCAGGTGCCTGGAGCAGGCTGGCTGCTGGGATCTGGGGAGAAGGTGTCACAGGGAGACAGGTTTTAAGGGAAGAGTGCTGGGAAGTCAGGAGGAGCGAGGGAGGGTGGGAGCCGGTTTTCGGCCTGGCCGAGCCCAGGACTAGACTGGCTGCCCCGGCTGTGGCCTGGGCCACGGCACCAGCCTGCACCAGTCAGGTCCCACCAGCAGCCAGAGGGGACTGAGCACTGACATCCGCCCACGCGCTGCCCTGCGGAGCACTCCTGCCACACCGACCCACCAGCTTCCGCTCTGTCTGGAATGTTCTTCTCAGAGAGTTTTCCGGAAATAGGCGCTGCCTCTAATCCCCCATCCTACCCCCTTCTTCCTTGTGGGAGTGTGTTTCCTTGTTCTTTCTCTCCCATTAGCACTGGGGCTTGGCCAGCGTGGCCGTGGTCGTCCCAGCCAACACCAAGCCCATGGTGCACGGATCACTTTGAGAATCTGACGACAGCTAAGCACGTCCTAGAGAGACGCACGTGCATTTTTAAACGGAACAGCCACAGTATCGCGGTTCCCCCGGGCACCGTCCAGAGGCCTCGTGGGGCAAAGATCCCAGGTTAAGAGCCGCCACCCTGGAGGATCTTTTCCAGCAAGACTGGGGAGGGGCCATGTGTGGAGACTCCCTGTTGCTCAGAGAAACCGTAAACTGCCTCACGGTCGGGGCAACTTCATTGTCTAGAGAAGTCAGAGTGGCGTTGAACACACATCCATCTTTTGGAGCGCACTGTTTGCCGGCTCCCTGGGGCAGTGGTGTGGTCAGAGGGCAGGATGGACTTTTGCTGGTGGGCGCTGGGCAGTGACTGGGACAGTATGACCTGCTCAGCACGGAAAAACGCCAAGGATGTTCTGCCGACGGCAATTTCTCTGTGTCTCCTTTGAATTTGTTTCCTTCACTGGCTTTGTGAATTCCTTCATTCCGACACTGGTGGCCTTTGCCAAACTTCTGCTTCCAGCTGAGAGCAGTGGGTTGGGAGAAAGGAATGGGTTCAGTGGCAGAGCCCACTGCTTGGGGCCACCTGCCTGCCACCACACATGAAGACATTGCTTGGGAGAGGTGCACGAACCTCAATTTTCTATTTAGTGCCCATTACATAGTCTATGTGGGGATGTCTAAGTTAGACAAATTTGGGGGAACTAAACCTCTGTTCAGAGAGTTACATAAATATAACTATTTATAAATAGGGGGTTGGAAGAACAGTGGGCTGGTGATTACAGGACATGAGGAGGAAGAAGAGGAGGGGGAGGAGGAGGAGGAGGAAGAGGGAGTTCTCCTCCCCCAGCACCTTCCCACCCCGTGTTTGGGAACTTCGCTCCTCTGTCCTCTGTGCCCTTTCTCGCTCCCCATGGCACCTGCCATGATGGCACCATGGACTGCGTGGACTAGCTCATCTGTCCACCTGGATCACCTGACTCAGGTGGGCAAGAGTGCTTTGTGGGCTTTTGGACTTGGAATTGAGGTGGAGAAGGCAGCCTCCTTCAGGTGCCCAGAGCTTTAACACGCAACTGTGGCCTCTGTCACGTGGGCTGAAGAAGGGAAGGGAGCCGGGCGTGGGGATGAAGGACGGAGAGAGACTCCCGAGAGTACGTTTCCCCCGAGACACATTTAGTTCTGGAGTCTACATGGATTCTTACTGTTGAGTTCTTGAGATACTCCAGGATTCTTTAAATACATCCCCCTGTTTGCTTATACGTCTTTGAGCTGGGTTTCTGTTACTTGCAAACAAAGAATTTTCACTTTCAAAACTTCAAAACATTCAATGTCAGGTCAGTCTGGGGCAGGACCCCAGTGCCACCGAGAGGAGTACTGCTCACCAGGGCAGGTGACAGGGGCCCCGTGGGGTGCACCTGTGAGGTCGGAATCGTTGAGGGTGTTACAAGATAATTGGAGGCGCCAAAGGCCAGGAGTGGGTGGGTCGTCTTGCCTAAAAGGGAGGTTAGGAGAATAATCCCAGGAGTCTTGCCAGTGAGGGGAACCTCGACCCAGAGCACAGCCCCCGGACACTAGAGCCGTCTGCTTCTATTTGGCACCAGAGTGCGTGAGCAGACACATCCCCGTCCCCTCTTAGAGTCAAGGTGTCCCTGTGTGATCTACACTCAAGGGATGACATTGCCCTACATGAGCAATGGATGTAAAGCTGTTGGCCAAAACCCCTCTCCAATGAGTGCCCTTTGCATCCATGGGGTCAGTTAAGGACTCAAGCATAGAACACGGGTTGTGACCAGCAGGAAGCCTTAGATGTGAAACCGAAGTGAATATAATGACGGGTGGCATAATTTACAGGGGACACGTCGAGCTCATACCAGGAAAAAGGAATAACAATTTCAAAGTGTGGGAATATGTGTGTTCTTAGAGAAAAACCTAAAGTATGCCCAGCGTCTTACTTGAATGAGACCCCGGAGAGGTGTGAAAAGGGCGGCTGCACCTCAGGGGAAGCTGGCAGCTTGAGACACGCCCGGTGTTTTTCCTCCTCCAAAGGAGCACGTTCTTGGAATTTCAGGACTTAAGAGCTGGGAGGGACCCGACGATCACTGGGCTCTTTAGCCAGGATTGCGGAGCGGGTTCCCTCCTTCCACAGGCTCCTTTGCGTTGTCCATGAAATGCTGTGTGTCGCGCTTCTCTTGGGACCGGATCTGTGGCTTTCATCAGGCAGTCCCAGGACGTGTGACCTTAAACTGGTTAAAATCTGCCCCCCAGCCCACTCGCTGGGGATGAGGAGATCGAGGCGGGAGGAGAGCACGGTTTGGGTGACGTTGCTGGGGGCAGGTGATCACAATGCCTGGGAAGGGACGAAACCTCGGTCAGATGGCTCTTTCCCTCATCATCCTGCGTGTGTGTTTGAAAAAGAGCCCACTGGAAGTTTCCCAGGGAAACTTAATTTGCCTCAGAGCCAGGTGACAGCTGTAAACCATGCTCTCCTTAACTGGGAATTAATGAGTAAACCAGGATTCTCCAACTTGCAGAGTGGAAGAGGATATTATAATACTTTTGGTGACGACTTGGTATGATAGAATACTACGTCCAATGTTCTCAAAGTTTTGTGTAAATATTAACTCGTTAATCTTTATATTCCTTGCATAAGACCATTATTTCTTTTACTGAGAATTACACTTCTCCTACTTCCATTAGATTTAAGGCATCTTAAGAGTTAAAAGTCATAAAGCAAAATAAATACCCAGAAAGAAATTTAAAAATATATTTAACAGGAGATAAAAATCTGAGATGCATTAATCACCACGACTGGGTGCTGAATTTGGCGTGAAGATTCCTGAGCACAAAAGCAAAAAGGACCCTCGGGTTTCATTTTCCACTCCTGTACCCGAGATGAACTAGTATTACGTCCATGTGGCCGTGGAAGGAACACGGGAGCTTATTCAACACGTGCTCGTAAGCAAATAACTTGGTGTTTCTCCCTTGGTTTATCCATCCATAGAATGAAGGTGGGGGTGTGTGATGCCCCCTTCCCAGAGTGCGCAGAAGGTCAATAACGGGAATACGAGAGGGTTCCCAGCGTGACGCCCTGCAGACAAGCCCTCCAGAGCAGTGAGGGCAAGTGGGGGACTTAGTTGCAGGGTGATAATGATTATTTTCAGTAGTTCATGTTGTTTCCATCTTCCAAGGGGCATCTGCAAAGATCTCCCCATCTAACCTCAGTTCCTCGAGACCTCAGTGCCATCCGTGTGCCTACCCTTTCAGCTTTCCCTCTCATCATAGCGGATGGCTCCTCACCAGTGCCCGGGTCCCCTACTGTGTGCGTGTCCGAGCACCGTGACCCCACACTGCAAACCTGCCACGTGTCAGTCCCGGCCCTGGAAGATAATGCAGGATGACTCACATGGCCGTCACACAAACTCTACAAGGAAGTAATGGCACAGCCATGTCACTGATCAAGGAATTGATACCCAGCCACTCCTTTCAATTTGCCTTCAATTCTAAGGTCACCAACAAGTGCAAAGTACAGCAGGAAACGTACCAAACTGATCAATTGATTTTTATAAAATGTGCTTATAAGGTTTTCTGAATATATAAGTAACACATACTCTTTGAGAACACATGAAAACTATAAAAAGAATAAAGATAACTATGAGAACACCTGTAATCACACCAGAGATGTGGCAACTCTGGAGGTGTGTGGCTTTAATTTTGCTTCAAGAAAGAACTCGCCATTCAAGTGCAGTTGGCTGATGGACACCAGCAGTTAGCGTCTTCCGGGCCTGCGTCGGTGTTGGAGAAAAGGCTGTGTTCTTCTTGGGCAGCCCTCAGCCAACGACTGAGCATACTGGGACACCAAGGTCTGTCGATTTCTGCCCAATATAGGACTCTTTTAATGAGCTCCCTGTTGGGTTGGCCGAGGCCAGAAGATTCACTGGAGTGTTACGTTCCATGCTCCGTGGGAAGGCCTGGGGACACACTGTTCCCCAAGGCCATCAGGAATGTGCTGGTAAGAGGGGAACCAATATCACAGAGACTATATTTACAACATTTTTTTTAGAGACAGGGTTTTGCTCTGTTCCCCAGGCTGGAATGCAGTGGTATGATCATAGCTCACTGCAGCCTCGAACTCCTGGGCTCAAGGGATGCTCCTACCTCAGCCTCCCGGGGAAGCTGGGACTACAGGTGAATGCCACCACACCCAGCTAATTTTTTAACTTTTTTTGTAGAGATGGAGTCTTGCTATGTTGCCCAGGCTGGTCGTGAACTCTCAGCCTCAAGCGATCCTCCCATATCAGCCTCCTAAAGTGCTGGGATTACAGATGAGAGCCACCAGGCCTGGCTTTTCACAGAGAATTAACTGGATTATTTTTGGTAAAAATGAAAGTAACTATAAAGAAGATTGCATTCCAACAGAAACTACAGTGCACCCATTATCAAATTCTAGTCCTGATCCTTTCCTTTGAGATTTTACCTCCCTGTAAACTGGATTGAATTTAGAAACATTCAACTGCCGTCTTCATTCCACCATCTAAAGATGCTTCAAACTCAAACTCAAAATCTTTACGAGATGCCCTTCACACTCAAAGACTGAGAAAGATTGTAATTTGCTCCAAATGTTAACCTTTGTTTTCCTTTTGTTTTTATACAACAAAATTTGAATTCCCTTCCAGCGATACAATCTGAATTGAACACCCAGTTCATTTTTATTTTTTTCTCAGTGGTACTCCAAACTAGAAGTTCTTGATACCTTCACAACTTAATAAGGAAAAGTTTGTTCTCGTGTTGATAAAATATCTTGTTTCTATGTTAATAAATTAGAAATTGTCCTAAATCTAAAAGATCTTAAAGAATGATTATGAGTTTTTTTTTTGTTTTTTTTACTGCCTCCTCCATGGATTTATTCAGTGGGTAAATCTTGACCCCTGGAAATCTCTGCTCAGAGGAAGTGTCTTACTCTCTGGCCGTCCTTGCCCTCATGGCTCTGGTGGGCACCCCCGGGGCACTGCATTCTCTGAAATGTTTTCAATGCTGTCCAGCAGCCACTCGCATGTCAGATGGTTTCCGTCGGGCTCAGGCAACTCGAGGAAATCACTCTGTGTAATTCCTGGCAGCAGCTGGGTGACTCCAGTGTATCTTTTAACAATAAGAATGACATCCACCTGACTTTTGGTCCCAGTGGCTCCCTCAGCAGTGGTAACTGAGAGTAATGCCGGGCTTTTTGGTCACACTCTCAGCTCGCTGGGAGGATGACCAAAACGGGAGAATTGTTTAAAAAAAAATTAAAATGGAGACTTGGCCTGAAAAATTCCTGAGCAAACAAAACCAAATAGGCTTTAAAAATAACCATAACTTTGCTTAGATTGCAAACATAAGTGAAACATAACTTGGGTCATTTCTAAAAAATGCTTATGTTAGAACCAAACATAACCCCAGCTAATCATAAACAGCTACTAGGTTGATTAGACGACTAGGGACTTTCCAATGAGATACCTAAAAAAGGGCAATTTTGTGATTGCGAGCCAATCAAATAATTTCTTTATTTTGCTTCCACATTTATCCCATAAATACTTGCCCCTGACAATTTATCGTTGGTACATGAAACCTCTTTCAGTCTAGTGCTTTCCAATTCATGAATTGCTTCTTACTCAAAATTTTATCATGTCTCTGATTTTTCATTAACCCTTCCTAAGCTTAAAAGTGATATCTACATAAATAAAAATAAAAACCTGCAAATGTAAAAAAGTGCAAAAATCAAAATGCAAAACAACAGACTGGAGCAAAATAGTTCTAACAGATACCGAACATTTGTGTTCTGACACTGGGGCTGTGGATAATATTTTCTATTTTCTCTGTTTCCTCCAGTGTGCTTATAGGCAACTGCTCCAAGAAGTCCATACATTCACTTAAAAAAGAGAGGGAGATATCCCCAGCATTTTTAATTTTTCTGAAATAAATGAGATTTGTAAAACTGGCAGTTTCAAAAAGTATTGAGATAAAGGATTTCAGAACATTAAATAAAAGAGAATCTATTTGGATACTACCTCTAAACTATATTAATATTAAATTAAAACAAAAACTTTTAAGTTTTGAATTGCTTTTCTTTCTACGGTTTAGGAAGAAAGTGCTGCTGTCACACACATCAGATACGGTTTTCCTTCTCCTTTAAAAACGTTAAGAAGTAAAATTCTTTACGTAGGTAGACACATAAACATTCCAAAAAACTAAACATGGGATTAGAGTCTTCATAGTCCCTTTGCTAAACAGATGGTAACCAGTGAATAGACAAGAAAATGGAAATTTTCTTTTGAGAAATGAACCAAAACAAAACCTCCATCCTTCCTGGAAGAGGCAGTGCCGCTGGTCAGGAGACACAAAGGGGCTGAGTGGAAACCTACAATTTCCCTTTCTCTCTGCTGTGAATCTCTGTCCCAGATGTAGCAACTGAGGAAATTATTCCGCCAGGGTGGATCATTAATTGAATTCCCTACCAGGCTGACTTCAGAAGCCGGGAAGCCCTGAGCTGGGATTAGCAGCAGGGGTCCTTACGGTTTATGTGATTAAAATGATTTGGCCAGGTCTGGAAGAATGTCATTACTCTCCTTAGTGTCATTCACGAGGGCTGCCAGAGACGGGGGGCTACACATGCGGTGCCCACCCCATGACTGTCTTGATGTGTTTCCTTTGAGCAGCCGCGAGGAACACCCAGTGTAAGAAAGACACTACAAGTCACAGGAGACTCTGCACGCAGGGACGGAAGCCTGTGATTTCAGATTATAACTGCGTGTTTCTGGAGAGGCGAGGTTGCTGGTGCTAACGCATCCCTGCAACTATTTCCAAGGGGGAGAAGGTCTGGCACCTGCATCAGCATCATCGACCGACCGGCTTGCAGAACGCTGCCTTCCTCCGCACCAGCTTGCTACCTGGGCTGTCCTTGAAAGCAGCAGAGCTCATGGATGAACACAGCCCCAAGCTCCCTCGGACCCACGTCGGGCATCTCATCTGATGTGCCTGACAGTGACGGGGCCCGAGGGAAACCCAATAATAGTACAGGGAACAAAGAAAGCTCTTCCAACTTGGGTTTTCCCAGTGGAAGAGCCTTCTTGTTCGGGTAGCTGTCCTGTAAGTCATCTGCTCCCATCGGGTTAGGCGGTGTTTCTGTCTGCAGTGACACATGGCTATTAAATCACTGGTCACATCCTGAATCAGGATTTATGATGATGGTAGCCAGATGGCAGTTTTCTAATTTCATGATTTTTTTCACATGTATGAGTCAGTATTCTACAGTAGGGAGGAGATTTTTTTTCTTCTTGCTTTGTTTGCTTATGTGAGTATTTTATCATTATTTGTTTTGATGCTCACACTGTCCCAGATGTGGCTAGTGAGAGCCTTCAAGGTAGTCTCACGTCCCTTCACAGGTCACATTGTCCTCAGAGTGCACCCTTACCTGCAGGCACCAGGCCTTCCAGGCTGAGCTTAGTGTTTCATCTTCAGAACAGAAACCAGCCATTTCCCTAAGAAACTCTGCTATTTTTGTTTTGTTTTGTTTTTGCTTTTTTGGGTTTAGAAACCAAGATCTAGGATTTGCTCACTAGGTTCTCTTAACAGACAGAAAAAAAGAAATATTTATATCAACGTCTATGTTTCTATCTACCTATCTATATTAAAAACCATGTTACTGATACCTCCAATACATTCCTTCAGGGTTCACTCTAACTTTCCCTCTCTCCATACTTACAATTTCCTTCTCAGATAATGAGAACTGTGAGAACTGTGGCCCCACGATGCTGGAATATAGACAGTTGTTTGAGCAGCACTAACCCATACCACTGAGAAAAAACAAGATTCCAGCTCGAGTTCAGTGTCTGCTTACTGTTCTTTCTGTCCCGAGCCTAAGCATGGACCAAATACTGAGTCCAGATGTCATTTGGGTCTGTTCCTCCTCCTCATCCTTCAGGATGGTGACGTTATTCATTTGAAATCACGTAATTGTTAAGTTGATTTGTTCCTGTGTGTGCTTCATTGTTACTTTGATTTTTTATCATTCTTAATGATTTTTAAATATATGAAACATTAATATGATTCCAAAAATCAGGAAAACTCTCTTCCCTGTTCTTTGCCCCACTCCCTGGAGGTGACCAATGCTGATAGTGTCTGATTTTTCCTTCCTGTGCTTCTTTTTGCACAAATGAGCCGACATACGTATATTTTTACTCTCCCTTTTCCCCTTTGTCCTCTTTTGAGCTTCACTTTTTCTTTAACTTAATAATGTTTTTTTTCTGGAAATCTCTCCGTATCCTAGATATGGAAATCTCTGTCTTTCTTTTGCACAGCTTCATAGTGCTCTGTCATGTGGTTGGACCATGGTTTAGCATCCACAGTCTTCGCTATGGCCTTCAGGTGGTAACATTTGGCCATTACAAACAGTGCTGTAACAAATAACCGTGTCTCAGATTTGCAGATCAAAAGATAAACACACATGTGGTTTTGTCAGGTATTGCCAAATTCCCCTCCATAAGGGTTGTACCAATTTGGTTCTCGTTACCAATACAGGAGAGAGCCTGTTTCTTCAGTTTTGCCAATAGAACGTGATGTCATGCTTTTGAAATTTTGTCAATCTGATGTGTGAGGAGTGGAATCTCAGTGTGGTTTTATTCATTTATTTTTATTTTTGGAGGGTATATATCTCTATTTATTTAGATCTTTAATTTCTCATAGCAACATTTTATAGTTCGAAGTGTACAAGTTTTGCACACATTTTGTTAAATTTATCACAAAGCATTCATTTCCTCCTCTTTATGTTTTGGGAGATTTCCACTTTTCCCCTATTTATGGGCTGCAGGGTGTTAGATACGTGTTTTGAAGAAAGCAGTTCGACAGCTTTTCCTTTAGTCCCCACACAATCGTGTGGGTAATCCATCAGGTTTTCTCCCAAATTAAAAAGTGTTTTTCCCCCAAATATTCATTCCAGTTATGCATTTAGGGCTATGAGACACTGCCTCCAATTCTTTCATTGGCTACTCTCTCTTTCCAATACAACCTTAGTTCTCACTGTGTGAATATTACTATTCTACCAAAATATCTGACTTTGACTTCTCTACCCTTTTAGACAAATTTAAAGAACTCTGCATTTATCAGAAAAATCATCCCATGAGTTCTAGTAGCAACTTATGCTATTTATTTATTTTTTTTGGTTGCGTTTCACTTATAGTTATATTGAATCCCTAGATCAAGAGAGAAATAGTGGACATATATACAATGTAAAATCTTCAAACCCTTAAAAATCGTGTCTCTTATTTTTATTTATGTTTTCCTAAATCTCTTTCTATATAGTTTTGACATTTTATGTTATGGATGAATTTGGAGATAATTAAGAACCTTTATATGTTGAGTTTTCAATGTATGATCATGATATATTAATCTCTCTCTACTAATTAGGGAATTTTATTTATTTTTTATTTTTGGGGAAAATTTACTTTCTTTTGTAAGCTTTATTGAGGTATTATTGATATACAAAAATGCACATATTTAATGTATACATTTTGATGAGTTGAGACATCTGCATTTCTCTTATTATTATTGACAATGAAAATAGTCTCATGTTGTGGGTCATTTTTATATCTTTTTGTAAATTGTTCATGTCTTTTGCTCACTTTTATATCAGTTTTTTGGTCATTTTCCTGTCAATTTTAAAGAATTATTTATATTAGGGAAATTACCCTTTGACTCTGATAGATGTTGTGAATATTTTCCTGATTGTAATTTATCTTTTGAATTTATTTCTGATGATTTTGCTATGCAAAAGATTTTTTTATGTTTATGGAGTCAAATTTATCCCTGTTTCCTTTTATTGCTTTTTCAATTTGTGGTATAGCTAGAAAGCCTTTTCCTACACTAAGGTTAACAAGTTCACATTCTTATCATGTGTGTGTATGGCTTCACATTTTACATTCAGATCTCTGATCCATTTGGAGTTTATTCTCAAATATGGTGTGAGGTATGGATCTAAATTATAGCTTTTCCCAAATGGAAGAAATAGAATCTTTTTGCCCTAGCACCATTTATTGAAAAGTTCATTCTTGCTCTGGTGATCCAAAATACCATCTTGATCATATACTAAATTTCCATCTATACTTGGGTCTGTTTCTGGACTTCTATTCCACCTGTCTGGCTGTTTATTTGTGCCCTAGGCTACACTGTTTTACTTACAGAGACCTCGTAGAATGTTTTCATATCTGGAAAAACAAGGCTTCATCATAATATTTTTTTCCCTCTGTTTCCCTGGCTATTCTTGCATGTTTAATTTTCCATATGTACTTCAGTGTCAACTTTTCTAGCTTCATAAAACTACTTGTTGATATTTTTATTGGAATTTTGTTAAATTTACAAATTAGCTTTGGGGAGAACTGAGATCTTCAGGATGTTGAATCATCCTATCCAAAGCTCATCTTACTACCTGCTTTCTCAGACACCACCCCTGCTAGGTGGGAAGCAGAGGCTGAGACAGAATAAAGAGACAGAAGTAGGAGTGGGAGAGGTCATGGGGGGGTCATGCTTGTAAAAGTGACGGAAGGTAGTGACGTGGCTCTATGGGATGGAGGGGAGGGGGTGGTACTGATGTTAGGAGCTACATCATAACAGAAAGCCACGGACAAATAGAGTTGATGAAGGGGGACTGAGTGGTACCTGCACAGTATCTAGACGTGGAGTGGCCATCAGGAAAAAAGAACAAAAACTAAATAATGTTTCTTCCAGAGTAAGATTTGAGGAGGAAGGAATGGAGCAGGAGTTCGGTGCCTTTCATTAGAACTCCTGCAGAAATTTTTGATTTCTTTAAACCAAACAGGTTTTATTTTGTCAAACAACCAAGGAGTTAAAGATATAAAGTTCTAGAAATACAGATTAATAGTCATACATAATCCCTTCATAGCTAACCCGTTAAAGCCTAAGTACTAGGAATCATGTCTAAAAGCGTAAGGAAATCAACACTGACAGAGGAAAAGCAAAGGAGATGGTTCATTTGGAAGTTTGTTTCATTGCCAAGAATAAACTTCATTCCAGCATCAGTGCTCCCAAGCCAGGGAGATTTGTCAGCCTCATCAGCTGCTTCTTAGTTACGTCCTTGTCTATCCAAGAGCCATGGAGGTGTCAATCACACTTATCCACGAAGTTACTCCCAGCACAAAAAATCCATTATTTAACTAGCATCTTTTATTTGCAAAGGCTGTTTCTAGGTTGTCAGTGGACAAAGCAATCAGTTAAAGGATAAAAAAGCACAGTTGCTCAAACAGCTGTTTTGTTTATAATTGTTTTGCTTATTAGTTTTTGAAACTGATGGGCCATTTTGATGTCAGGTAGCTATGGTCTCAGAATCCCTAAATGGCTTGAAGTCAAGCAGTGTCAGCGGAGCTTGGCAGCTGCAGCTGGCGCTGTGGGAGTCAGATGCTCCCAGCTGGGGTGGCACCAATCAAGAAGGCTCAGATGCAACCCAGGAAGGCGCTGCAGTGGTGACAGGGCCATCTAATTACCGTCTTCTTTCCTGGTAGTGTCAGCCTTCTTACAATTCACTCCAGGAAGAATCAACATATAGACGTTCATGCTGGGTGGAGGGTGCCGATTAGTTGGACATACCCATCTATGTATTCAAATATGGCCAGTAGATTTCACTTCAGTGCCAGCATCATTCAATTTGCAGTGACCTCCTGGAGTGCAGTTTGAAAAGGATTTAGATTTGGTGTGTGGTAGCCAGAGTAATGGCCCCCAAAGATATCCACACTCTAGTCCCCTGGAACTGTGACTATTATTATCTGACATGGCAAAAAGGACTTTGCGGATGTGATTAAGGATAAGGACCTGGAGATGGGAGATTTTCCTGGATTATTCAGGTAGCCCAATCTAATCACATGAGTCCTTAAAAGTGGGAGAGGAGGCAAAAGAGGAGGTCAGAGAGAGGGCAGCTCAAGAAAGACTGATGCTGAGTTGTGGGGGGTTGCGTGCGAGGACCTGAGAGAGGCCACGGAGTGATAAAGGTGGCACCTAGCTGAGAGCCATCAAGGAGACGGGGACTGCAGTCTTGCAACAGCACGGAATTAAATTCTGTGCAGCCAGAATAAGCAGGGAACCACCCGCCTGGAGTTCCCAGAGAGGAACACAGCCCTGTCGACAGCTAGATTTTAGCCCAGTGAGTCCTGTGCTGGACCTCAGACCTATAGAATCGTAAGCTCATACATTTATGCTGTTTGAGTTGTAAGTTTGTGGTAATTTGTTATTGCAGTAATAGAAAACTAAAACAGGGCCAGGTTTAGGCTCAGACCAAGTAAGCCATGATTGATTAGGGATGTCTGCCAAGGGTACCAAACTGGAGAGTTGCAGCACGTGTGACGGCCACTTGTCATGGGACAGTGTCCATCAGTTGCTCAATGAAGAAATGAATGACATAAATTAGCAAGCATGTTCCAGGATAGAGAAGGCACCCAAACTGTGAAGCGCCTGCCTAAGAGGTGAGGGGTTAGCCCCCAGAGAACCTCCAGTCCAGGGAAGTGAGCCTTTTACCCAGGGTGGGGCAGTAGAGGGGCTGGAAGGGGACACAGAGATTCAGGTTGAGAACAGCCTCAATGCCCCATCTGGAGGCTGATGATCTCGAAATTAATTTTGTGTGGACTCTTTGCTAAGTAAAGGAAGGAGAGGTGGGGCTTGGTCATAGGAGTCTATGGCAAAGATTTGTAATAGGGGGTCAGACGGAAAATAAGGGGAGCTGCTTCCACTCACCGTAGCTTCAATGAGCAAATTCAAGGAAGAGCAAAGGAACGGCACGCCCCAGCCCTAATGCACCCTCTTAAGTTTCTCCTCCTGGTGAGTCCTGCTGTGGGTGGACCCAGGCACCCAAACTTCCTCCATTGGAAGCTGGAGGAATGGCTGGGATGGGTGTGGTTGGCTAAGTAAGAAAAAAGCCTCTGGGGTTCCCCTAAATCCCTACATAAAAAACAGCTGATGGAAACATTCACCCCATGGACATGCTTAACTCAGCATAGGTAGCAAACCAGGTTTGCAGGGACCTTGATAACCCAACCGCCCCTGAACACACCTGTCTTATTGGTCCATGGTGACACACCCTGGTGTCCTTTTCCCAGCCCACCCACACATGCGGAAAGGTAAACTTACTCTTGGTCTGTCTCTTCCAGCATTCGGTGCGTTCCCAGGTGGGAAGCCTGGAGGTGACAAAACGGTGATGAGTCACGTGTCCACGCTCGCTGCTCATCACAGTCACACAATGAAAGGCGCTTGCCACAAGCAGGACAAAGTCTCAGTAGAGAGAGTGTAGGCGGGGTGGGCACCATTCAAAACTGAATTAAGAGTTTGTTAGAGTAAGTGGGGAAATTCTCTTAAAAACATAAAATATGAAAGATAAAAGGACAAAACATTCATCAAAGAAAAGATTGAACTAAGGTAGGGAGCGATCTGGGAGCTGCAAGGTCCATATAAAAGAAGTTTCTAGGGAGGGTTATTGAAAGACGCGTCCACTCGGCCACGTCCTGGTGTCTGTACCCCCACTGCAGGGACACAGTCCGTCTTGATTTCGGTTAGCGAAAAAGAGGTTGTTTGGAATGAAAGGAGTGACAATTTTGTCAAACTTCTCAATTGCAGCACAAATTGAAACATAGTGACTTTTATAGCGCTCTAGGGAAAAATGGTGAACTTGGGATTTTATTCCGCATCTAATTATTGTTCATATGGAAGGTCCAGGTATCTTTAAATATTTAAGGGCCCAGAAAATACACCACAGTTGTTCTCATTATGAAAAGACTATTGAAGGAAGCAGTAAAGCAGATGAAAAATAAATCAGTATAAAAATGTCTCAAAAGGGGAGATAAATATGAAAGAAACAGTATAAAAAGGAAACTAATCTAATTGATAAATGCCTAAAGAATATTTGATAATGTAGCGATAGTTTAATGCAATTTTTAAGGAAGAGTTGTTAATAAAAAAAGATCAGTCTTGCAGTAAAAATGAGATGATTGCCATAGAACTCGGAGCGGGGCAGTAAGGATATGGCTGGCGGGGAAACAGAAAGGGAAAACCTGACAACACACTTGTCTTTCGAAGAGAGGAGGTTATTGGTACTTAATCCTTGACACTGAAAGAGAAAGATGGACTTTGTGTACATACTTGTAAAAAATTAAGTTGTAAACACAAACATAGAACCTAACACTTTCATAAAACCAGAGGAAGAACAAGCAAAGTTCGATATCAAAAAAATTTAACAATTCATCAAAAGAGGCAATTTTTAAAAAGAGGCAATTTTTAAAAACTCAGCAAATAGGAAGCACATACAAAACTGTATCCACAATAAATGCAAATTGGATAAGTTGCCTTGTCGAAAGATAAAGAGTTTCACAGTTGGTACCAAAAAAAAAAAAAAAATTCTGCTATATGCTATTGATAAGTGACCCACCAAAATTATAAGAAGTTGTCAGTGAAGAATGGACAAAGATAAATTAGCTGAATACACACATGGGAGTGCATATATATATGTATATATATGTATTCTAGTTTGATATATTTTACTCAGAATTTAAGAATTTTTACCCTAAATTCTACTTTGATGCTAATATCGCACAATTCATCAAAGGAGAATTTAAGGCAAAAATCATTAAAAGGATAAAGGAATTTTTATATTAATAAAAGGTACAATCCAAAAGCACTTTGCATATAAATTTTATCTACTGAACACAGCTGTCTAACACAGAAAACATAATGAGAATTAGAAGGAGAGTCTGGTGAAAGTTTAACACACTGGAAGATAACAGCTCATTGCCAAGATTGGACACATCCAACAGAAAAGGTGATGGGAACACTTGAATAAATATATTCGCAAGCACACAAACACATAATGCGAATGTTCCATCAAATGTTACTCAGCACCTGCTCTTTGTTCTACACTGGGAAATTAGCAATGAAGAAGACAAACATTTCTAGCTCCCAGGAAGCTACGTTC
>CM052439.1:3656629-3677739 GCA_028533085.1 Varecia variegata
TCAGGGTGAAGGGGCACAGACCCCAGGGGTCAACCCCGAGAGAAGGGGCTTCCGAGACATCAGACAGTGCCCACGTGGTGTGGCTGCAGGGCACTGGTGGCTCCAGGGAAGAGAGTTAGGGATACGGTGCTGAGAACATTCTGACGGGGAGTTGATGGGGACATCAGCACATCATGAGTGTCAGATGACGGTCCCCGTCTTGCAACTGAGGGAAATAGAGCCAGAGCAGGACGGCGGAAATGGTCACACAGGAGGCCCCAGCCAGTGCAGCCCAGACCCCAGTGTGCTGGGACGAGAAGCACCCACCCTCTCCTTTCTGGTGCATTCCGTGCCCCCTCCCCTCACTCTGCATGGGGTCTCTCTAGTTGCTTGTGGGTTTCGCGGTTTGCCTCTGCCTGCTTCATCTCCCGTCTGTTCGGGGCGTGGTTGAATCCATCCCCAGACAAAACGTGTGCTCTCGTCTTCAGCTCTGAATCCATCAGGGTGGTGCTCTGCTCAGAAGGGACCAGTTAGGGGAGTGTAAGAGCAGCAGGCAGGGTTCAGGGAAGGCAGCAAGGTGTGGCAGAGGTCCCTGGGCTGAAGAGAAGAGCTGGCCTGGAGAGCTAGCTGGCTGTGGCTCTAGGAGAGGCCATCTGCCAGGAGCTGTGGTCTTGGGGACCTGGCCCAGCAAGACAAGGCCCCCTGTGCCTGCCGGGGCAGAGTCAGCATGGAGATTGGGGCTGGACTCAGGGAGAAGACCAGCACAGCCTTCAAGGCTACGCCATCGATCCAATTATTCTACAGCTTTAATTAGGTTCTGACGTTCATCATGCATTTCATTCTAACTTGCTACAGATTCTTCATCATAGCCTTATGAGCATTATAAATTTAATACTATCTAATTATCTAAGGATTTCATAAAAGTACCCTATTCTATCCTGAGGGTGCTTTCTTCTGAATTTTGCTCTTCCCACAGCCTGTAACCCTCTAAGCCTCGGAAGATTCTGGTGCTGTCACACTACCTTGCTCCGGTATGTTTATCTGTCTAGTTCAAGGCCGTCCTATAGAAACGTAAAGGGAGGCTCAGATGGAGGCCACACATGTAATTTAACATTTTGTGGGAGCCACATTAAAATGTAAAAAGGAACAGGTGGAATTCATTTTAATGATACATTTTATTTAACCCAATATGTCATTTCAACATATAATCAACATAAAGAAGTTGTTGATGAGATATTTTACATTCTCTTTTTTGTACTAAGTCTTCGGAGCCTGCTGTGTGTGCTACACTGACAACACGGTGCAGCCTGGACGTGGCACGTTCCCGGCGTCCAGCCTCCCCAGGCAGCTGGTGGCTGCAGCACCGGACGCCCAGGGACAGCTCCGTTCCTGCCTCTCATTGCACACTTCCCCTCCTTACTGTTCTCTCTGCTCAGGCTACTCTCAAAGCGGGGCTCCTTGCCAAGAGCCCCCATCTCTGCCTGTAGCACCAAATGACAACAAAATAGACCTATCTGAGACTCAAACCTGCAGCACTGGCTGCTCTGGAACCCAAGCAGCTAAGCTAGGGCGAAAACAAGGACACCTTGAGTTCTTCCTCTCTGAGGGGAAAAATGTAATTAGGAGACTAATTCTTTGCATCCCTAAAAGTTTTCCATCCTCTTCCTTCAAAGTGAAAGGGCAATTGTTCTCTCTGGAGTCCACAGCCGGGGGGCACCAGTGGAGGTGTCCAACCTTGTATGCTTGGAGTCAGGCAGGACTGGGTTCCAGTCCCAGCTCTGTCATCTCTAGCTGTGTGATCCTGGGAAAATTACTTAACCTCTCTGAGCTTCAATAACTTAATCTTTAAAGTACCAGAAACATACCTACTCTTTATGTAGTTTGTATATATACAAACTTTATGTATATAAATTCAAATTAATTGAATTTATATATCTAATGTGCCACACACGCATAGTATGAACGCAGCAGATGGTAGTAATTGTTCTACAATGGTGAGAAGCAGATCAGAGAATTACAAAAAGGCAAAGTGTGTTTTAGACCTAGTGCTTGTGTCTGCTGAGGATAAGCACAGATCCTCCAGGTCTGGCAGGTCAAAAACATGATGTCAGATAGCCTTGGTGGATGAGAAAAAGGCCTTGGTTTAAAAATGATGGAGCAGTTTGAGAGGGACGGCTCGCCACTCTGATGAATCACAGGTCTCATGACAGCTCTGGGGGAGCGAGTGGCGACAGTGGCCACCAAGCTCTGCGCCAGATCTGTGGCTTCTGTATCAGAAAGACACCGTCCGGAGGATGCCACCGTCCGGAGGGATCAGAGGAGTGAGAGTTGCAGGAAGGATGAGTCAGGAGCGAGCCGAGGCACACAACAGTCATCTGCCCCCTCGGACACACGGGGACACTGGCATCCTGCCCTCCCACCACGGACGCCCGCTGCTTTCCGGAGCCCACCCCGAGTGCCCTTTAGAGTCAGGAAATTGTTTTTCTTTGTAATCACAGGGTAAATAGCTGTCGTATGCCTGCTTAAAAATTAAAGGACAATTGCCTATGGTGGTGGCAGGGGGAAGAAATCAATCATGACTTTCAGGGAGAAATAAGTTTCCCATGGTTTTAATAAAAGAGGTAGAGAAATCATTTGTCCCTCTGCTTTTCAAAATGGTAAAAATAGACTTGAAACTCGGTTGCAAAAACATGACACATAGTGGACTGACTTCTACAACCCCCTGCTGTGGGCGTGTAAAGGGCAGGAGGGCGACTGGGGAAAAACAGGCAAAATATAAAACTATAAAGAATCATGAAATCACCTAAGTGAGCTCCAACTTGTCCAGCCCCCTGGGCAAACAGGGTGTCTGCTTTTCTCCAAGTGCAGAAATCCGTCCCAAACTAACTTAAGTAAGGAAAAACATTCTTTTAAATGTATTTACTGGGCAGTCTGAGGGTTGACTGGCTTCAGCACAGCGGAGCTGGGACTGGACCCTGCTGTCAGCCTGTGCGGGCTGCCCCTCTGCCTCTCCCCCTCCCTCTCCCTCGCCCCGTCAGTTGGCTCCGTGTTTCTCCGGGATGGCATCGTTCCCAGGCAGGAGGTGGCTGACAGCGATGCTAGGCTCCCAGTGTCCTTGTGGTAAGATCCAGACAAAAAACGACAGTGCATTTCCTTCCCAGGGCCCCTCTCTGCCCCTTTTTGCAGTCATTTCTGCTCCCCTGGGCTAATTACAAGGCAGCAGAGGGAGGCAAGCTTCTCAGATCGGCGCAAAGTGGGTCAAATGCCCACTGCTGGCAGGAGGTTTGTGCAGCAAATCTCTGTTCTGCAGCAACACGTGGTTAGCATAGGTGAGGAGCAGTTCTGCCACGAAGGAGGGGCTGCCCTGGGAAGAAAGGGAGCAGTGCGCAGGCTCCCCCACTTCCCGGCTCCCGAGGCCCCTGCCCTCATCCCAGGGACCCCAGACCACGGTTTGAAAACCATCCAGTGCCACACCCCACTCCCTTCCTCCCCAGTGTATTTTACAAATAAGGAGACTGAAATGTAGTTGTTGATCCTCATCATTCACTGGTTCCATGTTTGTGAAATTTGCCTACTCGTTAAAATTTATTTGTAACCCTAAAATCAATTACTTCAGCACTTCTGTGGTAACTGGCAGACAGGCACTGGGCAGTGACAAATTTGAGTCGTCCAACACACATTTTCCCAGCTAAGGGCGAACGAGGCAACACTGCCTTCTTGTTTCAGCTCTCATACTGGAAATAAGTGTCCCTTTCACAGTCTACTTAGTGCCTTTTTTCAATTAAAAAAAAAAAAATTTAGAGACAGGGTCTCTCACTGTGTTGCCCAGGCTGGCCTCGATCACCTGGCCTGAAGATGTCCTCCTGCCTCAGCCTCCTGAGTATCTGGGACTATAGGCATGCACCACTCAGCTGGCAGTGCCTTGTTTTTAACACTTTGTCCTTTTTGTTGGTGATTTTGCTGTTTAAAATGGCCCACAAGCGTAGTGCTGAAATGCTGTCTCATGTTCCTACGCACGGGGCTGTGGTGTGCCTCACGGAGAAAATGTGTGTGTATTAGGTAAGCTATGCTCCGACACGCATGTCGTACTGATGCTGCGTGTTCAGCGTTCATGAATCAACAGCACATATGCAATAAGGTGTCTTTTAAACAGAAACATAAAACAAGGTTATATATTGATCGGCTGACAAAAATGTTGTGACCAGAGGCTCCCAGGAACCTAACGCTGCATCTTCCCTAGGAGCAATGGTTCAGCATTCACTAATTCAGTATTCACAGTGGCTTCATAGCCCATAACTACCGCAAATACCGGGAATCCACCAAAACGCCGTTGGCCATCCAGAGAGCCGTCGGGTAAGCCGGGACTCTCCAACGTTTGAGTGCGCTGCTTTCTTGTTCGGCCGCAGGTGATGTGGGGTGGAGGTAAGGAGGGGAAAGTAAAGCAAAATATGAGCAAGGCCGAGGGGAAAGAAGGGGCGACAGAAACGCCAGCAGGCGGAGAAGTGTCTAAGGGGCAAAGCTGCAGAGTCAACGGCTCTCAGGCATGCCGGGCTTGTCGCCCTGGCGACCCCAATGGCTTTGGACATCAGCGTGAGATTTGTGTATGGGATAGATTTATCAGCCTCGAATGCCGTAATCGAGCCTTAGTCTAAAAGTTGTATACATCTGGGCCACAAGTGTAGACACAACTCGATGAGAAGCTTTTTATGATATTCACAAATGCTTTTGAGAACATGAAGCCTTTGGTTAGCAACATCCCTGCTTTAGAAAAATAAGGGAATGGAGAGAATATTTATAAACATAAACCATAAAATTTAAATTAAATATGTACTTGTACACTATTTTGCCATCAAAAGTTTCTGCGTTTGTATAACACAAGAGGCAAGGAACTTCCCTGCAGGATTTCAAGGTTTGCGTGTATACTTGTCTTCAAAGTAGAGCTGGTTGGTAAACTCCAGCCTGTGTAGGAATATTATGGAAACTGCATGTTGTTGAAATGCTTAATGTGGAGGACTGCATTTATTAACTTCCAACTGTAAATTTTTTTCCAGCAAACGTTGCCTGATAACCACTGTAAATTATGCGTGTCATAGGAGAGTGAATTTATTCACCAAGCTGTGGCATGATTAAATCATGGAGGTTACCTTTTCGGATTCTGTCATACTGAATCCACCAATACATCAAACCAGGGCATTGTAATAAGTTCGAACCTCGTATGAAAGTCTCCGCCTTGGGAAAGTTATTTTGACAAGTAAATAAGTGAGTGATACTAGCAAATTAATATTGGAATATAATTTATATTTTCAAAGCACTTTTCTTTCACACATATTTTATTTGATTCTCTGCTCTTTGAAATGATGATTCCAAAGTTTAAATTTCAATATCTTAGAAATTGTCCTTTCTTTATCCCAAGAAAATTATCCAATTTTATTTTCAAACCTCAGAATTTATTTTTTAAATAAAATGTTTACTTCATTTTCTCAAGGAGTTCTAAAAGATTAGAATATGTATGAATGGAAAATTTAGGATTTTAACGGGTGTTGCGTAGCCTTAGCATTAGTTAGCAATTTAGTAGATACATCTGCAATTCCTTATCTCCATACACAGGCTGTCAAAGGGCCTTCCTTTCCGTTGTTGTCAGGTTTGTTCTCTGAGATTTCACGTCTGCCTCAGTTGAAGATACCTGCAGTTATATCTCAGATTAGTATCTAGCTCAATTCATCAACCTCTTTCTTCCAAAGCAAATCTTGGTTTGCCTTAGAATGGCAAGCTTGGGAAAATGCTTGTGCTGCTATTTCAGGGTATAAAATCAGGGTTATAAAACAGCTTCCAGTGTCACCCATACCCACAGGTGTGCGTGTGCAAGACTAGCAGAGCACTTGTTCCCCAAGTGCATCTGCTGCCGACTGGGGGAATTGGTTTCTTCGTTTATTTTTTTCTGTATTGTCAAAATTTTGTAAAATGTGAAGATGTCTCTTTAAACATGAGAAATAAATTTATTTTGCTTTCTTTTCAGAATATGTTTGAGAATGTCAGTAACTCGTGCCTCTTCTGGGCCTCTGCCTCCTCCCTGCCTCCCTGTCTCCAGCAAGACCCTCTTGTGGCCTTTGGCTTGGGCCCCTGTCCAGACACCTGTCTGGAGCCCCGAGAAGAACGGGCCCACTTGTTCTCACTGCTTGCTGCCTCCCCAACCCCCTTGCTTAGAGCTGGCTTCCTGCTCGGACAGCACGGAAGCTCCGATTCCCAGCTGTGTGCCCTGCCCACCTGGTCCTACCCACCTGGCATCGACCTGGATCACCTCACCTGGAGATGGCAGCCTCTCAGAACTCGCCAGCACTCTCAGGACACTGACCACTGCCTTCCTATCTGACCATTCTTCAGGTCTTTGCCCCAGTGAGTAAGTGTAGTGTGAGAGGAGAGCACAGACCTAGCCTGCAGTCAGGGGTGGCTTCCTGGAGGAAGCAGCCCGGAAGCTCTGGTTCCAGTTTTAATTAATTGATTAAAAAAAAAAAAACCTTCTTTTTCAGGGCATTTTCAAATATGAGCAAGTATAGAAAGAACAATGTAATAATAACTACATACCCATGGCCCAGGTTCAACAATTGTCAACAATTCTGCCAAACCTGTTTCCCTGTTTCATATCCAGCATTGCCTTTCTGGACACAGTGTAAATAGCTGTTCGTGTGAAACAAGGGAGCTTCCACTCTTCATCCCGCCGTGGTGCAGGTGAGAGGGGCACAGCAAATGGTGCCCAAGCAGTATTGACAACTGGGAGTATAAGGACATCTCAAAGGACAGTGCTCCTCTCTATTCAGGCAACGGGAGTGATTATGGTCCCAGATAGAGTCAGAATATAAACTGAAAAATATAGCTTACCATGAAATGCCAAATAGTCCCAAAGTACAAGCAAGTGATTTAAATTGCATCTTTTCTCCTCCTTAACATCTGGAGTGTCCTGATTCTCTCAGGGCCAGTCCTTCCGTGAGGTCGAAGTGTCAGTGCCTCCTTCCCGGAAGCAGTGGAGAGAGCTGGTGCTGCGGTGGAGAGGCTGGAGCAGTCCCTGGGCTCCATTTCACTGGTCACTTCTGTGTCATCACCAAGCTGAGCTGCTCCTTAGAGGAAGCAGGGGCTTGAGTGGGTGGTGAGGAGGGAATTTGAAGCAGGAAGGAAAAGAGGGCTTATTTGTGGATCTCAGAAGAGATGTCCATGATGCTGTCAGCGTCACGGAAAGGCATGTCTGCCACTACGGCCACGTGCTGCCTGTGAGGCTGCATCGAGGCTTGGAGCTCTGTGGGGCGCCACGTGTCACGAGGGCTCAATGTGGGAGATGCGAGGGGTGGAGAGGTATGAGGCACCCAGGATTAAATAACCTTAGAGCTTCCCAGGAAATGTACCTTTGAACAGGCAGGACAGAGCGTGGTGTGCACACAAACTCAGAGTCACTGACACCTGCCTGGTGAGAAAGTGAAGAGTTTGGATGGGTCAGTGGCCAGAAAGTGGGTCCTGGGCTCGGTGGGAAGCTCTCCTTTACCCATGGGCAAGGGACTGTATTGGTGGAAGGAGCTGCCAACCCGGGAGAGGCAGGGCCTGCCCCCAGAGGTGGGGGTGGGTGGGTAGTGCAGCATCTGAGGTCCTCACCCCTGGGGTCAGTATCAGGGAGGCTGGACCAGACGATGCACAGTGCAGAGATGTTTTACATAAATTTAATTATGTGATATTTTTTGAAGTAGCACAATGTAAGATTATTAAGTCTAGTTTCACCTTATGCACAAAATTTGACAAAATGCAGACCTCTTCTTCAAATTATTTTTGTGAGAAAATTGGTCTTGAATTATGCAAGGCCTTCCAGAATCCTACTTTTGCAAAAAATGTGATTTCCCTGTGTCCATGGAGATGGGAGTGTGGGAAGTGGCAGGTGCCTCTTTGGGGCAAGACTTGAGACCCCCAGCGTGGAGGCTCCAGGAAGTGCCCCAAACTCAGAGTGGGTTGCTTTCAAACGAGGCATATTTTCTTTAAGCTCTGGGCCATGGGTTGATGCAATTTTGTACAGTTAAGTTCTAAATTGTCTTTATTCTCTAATCACATTCTTTATAAACTGCCTGTTTCCATGTAAAACAATAATGAGAAGCAATACCTTGTACAGGCGTCATGATTTACAGTTAACAGAACTTCTTCATGCCTGCAGCCAGGAGCCCAGCAGCTGCCACGGGCTTTTTGGTACAGAGGATTGAATGAGTGAATGAATAAATGAATGAATGAACCCATGATCTTATATGAGCCTGGCAACATCCTTGCGAGGTATCCTCATTTTACAGAGAAGGAAACAGACACGTGTTGTATAAATGCATCTGTTGACCTACATTTACTTTCTATTCTGATAGTTTCTCTGACCTGGGATGGTATAGTTCCCTTCGGTTAAATTGGTACCAAGAAAGCAGTTTCAGGAAGCAAATACACAGACATTCACCTACTTTTGATTTGCACAGAATTGACCCCAGATTTATTCATTCAACTAAACAACACCAGGGTCAAATGTCCTCTTGGAGTCAGAGGCTTGTAATGGCCTGCTGTATACTTTCTGCTACAGAACAAAAGAAACATGTGGTCTACCTGAAATTAGCCTGGCCCAGGGTTTTAGCATCTAAATGAATCTCCGTGGTCCTGCTTTTCCTGACATGTCACTGGCTTTTCCTTGAAGGCTCTCTGCAACGGCAGGGGCTGGCAGCTGACTCATCCTCGAGCTGCATTTCAGCCTCTGTTGAGTGTATACAATCAGGCTCTCTGTATGACCCATACAATAAGAATATAAACCCATATGTCAATCAAACTGATCAGTGTTTCCACCAGGACTGTGCCATGAGCCTTCCTCAAACGGGGCTGTAGTACTTTGCTCATTTTGTGTACAGGCAACATCAGGTTAGTCAAAATGAATGGCCTGGCAACGGTCTTAGATCTCGGCAAAGATCATTTGTGACACCTCCTTCTAGGGCTGGCATTTCATGGTTAACAAACTCAGTTTCACTTCATGTGTCTCTTTTTTGTCCTGCTACCTGCTGGCCACTTTCTCTACATCTTGGTTCTAATCCAGAGGAACAGAGAATCTTTCTCAGTGTCTATCTGATCCAAGCAGCTCTGGACGGGGGGTGTCACAGGGCCCCAACGCGCTCTCAGGCCCCATTGGTAGCAGGGCTGTGGATGGGACCAGTGCCTCCAGCGGGGTGTGGGCAGGCTGCATGCCAGGAAGCATTTTGCTCAGTTGCTTAATCCAGTGGAGGGCTGGAACTGGCTTGTATCGGCTCATGAGAACCAACTGTGAAATTGTCGGAAATTTTGTGATCCAATTATTAACTATTGCCATGATTAAAAATTAAATTATGTAAATTTGCAATAAAATAAATTATATTAAAAGCAAAGGTAATAAATATACAAAACTCATTATTTTCTAATTATTTTACTACATTTTACTGTTGGCTATGCCTAATGATAGATATTACCTATCTCAGTGGCAGAAATCCCATGTAATGGCGCCTCTATTCCCAATAATACATTTACTATGTCAGGTCAGTACCCTGACATTGGCCATGTTGGGATATTTACACCACAGAAATTGTCAAATGCTACAAACCAGGGCTTAATTTACTGTTTTGTTGATTGTCTAGACTTAAGAAATTGATGGATAAAATGCTAATAGTGTAGATTAAATTTCAACGTGTGGTGTGTCTGTTGCCATTATATTATGAAGAGCACAAAAAATTGAGGAAATATTCTTTCAGTGTTTAATGCTAGAAAGGTTGCTCAAGCCATTGACAGACAAGCTAAGTTTCAACACACAACTGCATTGTTGTCTTTTTGTCTTATCCTTTAACGTGCAGGAAAATATCAACCAACATTTATCTCAAAACTACACTTTACTTTGTCACTTGAACCATCGATCAGCTGGCCGTGGATACAAGAGTTCACCAAAAACCAAGAAAGCATTCTGTCTGAGTCAACTGGCTACATAGAATTTACAGTAAAGAATATTATATATTGTATTATTATTTATAAATTATGTGTTACACATTTGTATTAGTAAAATTTATAATAGCCTTATGTATTATTGATGTGTGTGTGTGTATTCATACATTTTTTTTTGAGAGTGGTTGTTCAACACTTACCAGCACCCAGGGCTCTTGTGCCATCCACGGGACAGCCATGGCGGTGGTGTGAGGGGAGCCCAGCAGGGTGCTGGGGGGTGCTAGTTGTGGGGAAGGGGCTGAGTGGGAGCCAGCTCTCCTGCCTGAGGGGGTGATGGTGTAGAAAGGCTGTGGACCCCAAGAGAGAGCCGGATTCATATCCCTGCCCCACAGATGGTATACCAGCCACGGTGACTAGCAGAACAGCAGAGACAGCCAGCCAACATCAGCCCAACAGCTGGGAAGGAGTCACTTCTTCCTCTTCTGCACCAGCGCATCCTGTCCCCCTATCCAGACACGCAGAGTGTGGGCTCAAACACTTGCTCTGGGGAGGGGAGAAGATGTAAATCACACCAGAGACTGAGGCTTTAAACTGGATTGAGTTTTCATACCCAAAAGCAACTGGGAAGTTTTGGGTTCTGTTGAAGACATCATTAAGAACTGAAAAGGAAAGGAATATTCAACAATATACAGTTCTAAGTGGTTTTTTTAAAAATTAATTTCATATTTTCATCTCTTAGAGTTACAACTACCTAAAAACCTCACTGGACTTGCCCTGAATAACGGTTGTATTTTTATGGTATATGCAGTGGCATATTTTCCTCTTTTCTTTGCCAAAAGCTCAGGGCCAAATCCGTGACCACCTTCATCAACGTACTAGGAAATGATAATATTTTTGTGCAATAATCTGTATTTTCTTCCTGTATATATTTTACAATCACTTTAACTTCCTCAAATATTTATTCTTATCTTTTGTATCATAAGTAGTTGGCAAATCACCTCAATTCATTTTTTGGAAGAGGAGAACAAGAAATACATGAAAAATTGCACTCACTAAAGTAAGATGTGACTGTTTGGGAACGGAGACAGGGGACGTCTGCAACCATCCGTGTGGCATGTGACAGATGTGGAAACCAAGTTACTGACGTTGAGGCTCTGGTAGATGCTCAGATTGTGCAGATACAGTGAGGTCCTTTGTTATCATTTCATTTCTTTTTGTTTTTTAACCACAGGGTAAGAGTGTTAATAACACTTCTTGGTTCATGGTGGCACATTTTTGTTATTAATTCATGCAAAGTGCTTCTTTTATTATCCTTTTATCCCCATTGCAAATCTCCCATTTTCCTCCTCCTATAAGCAACCATTCTAATGTATTTAATATCTACCTTCTTGTTCATATGTATTCCTGAAAATGTTATTTTTGTTTTGAGTGCACTTTTTAGGAAAGTTGAACATCTTTTTACATTTTTATATTCTTGTATGTCATTACATTTTCTCTCCTGTGAAATGTCTATTTCTATTTTTTCCCTTTCTTTCTTTGGTTGTTGATATTTTTTCCAAAGTGATTTGTTGGGGTTATTTTAAATATATATTCTAGACTCTACTCCGTTATGTATATGTGGACTGCAAACATCTTCCTCCAGTTTGTTGTTACAAAAGTCATCAGTGTGTAACGCAGCTGAATCAACTCTTGTGAAGCGATAGGCACCATGTCAGGAAGTGCAACATTACCTGACCCTGCAAGCTGCCTGGTAGATCCCCTAAATAGTTCTTCCCTAGTTTGTCCTCAGAGGTAACTGCAATCCTGATTTCCAATATCAGAAGGTTAGTTTGCCTGCTTTTACATTTCATATAAATGAAATCATATGCATTCTTTTGTGGCTGGCTTCTTTTGGTCAGTAATATATTTCTGAGAATCATTCATCTTGATGCACATAGATTAGTTTGTTTTCCTGGCTGTATACTGTTCTATTGTATTACTATACCACAATTTATTTATCCATTCTATTTTTGATGGCCATTTGGGTTGTTACCTGTTTGTAGCAATTACAAATAATACTGCTATGGAGATTCTTGAAAATGTCTGTTTACGCACGTGTAGGTGGATTTCTGTTGGGTATAAACCTAGCAGTGCAATCGCTGGTTATGTTCACTGCTGTTAGGTATGGTCAGACAGATTTCCAAGTGGTTGTAGAATTTATATTTCTCACTAGCAATGTATGAGAGGTCCTATCACTTCACGTCTTTGCCATCAACAGTTCTGTCAATCTTTTAAATTATATCTATTCTGTGGGGTGCCCAGTGAAATTTCATTGTTGTTTTAATTGCATTTCCCTGATAACCAATGAGAATGAGAACCTAGCTATGTTCACTGGCCATTTTGATAATTTATTTTGTGAAGTGCTTGTTGAAATTCTTGTCATTTTTCTTTTGGTTTGTCTGTCTTTTTCTTATTTATTTGTAAGAATACTTTATATTTTCATGGATACAAGCCCTTTGCCAGTTATATGTCTTGCAAATAATTTATCTCACTGGGTGGCTTGCCTCTTTAATCTCTTAATGGTGTCATTTGTTGAATTATAATAGTCTGGATTATCCTATAGTATAATTTATCTTTTCCTTTATGGTTAATGCTGCTTGGTTTCTGTTTAATAAATCTTCTGCAATCTCAAGATCATGAAGATATTCTCTGTTTTCTTTCAGAAGTTTTATTGTTTATCTTTCACATTTAGAGTTACACTCCTTGAAATGGAAGTTATGGTTAAAGAATGGAGAGTCATTATTCTCCATACAGGCTTCTAACAGATCCGGCACATTTAGTGAAAAGACCCCCGCTTTCCTGTTGCTCTGTAAGACCACCTTTGCCACAGATGAATTATCTTCTTATGTGTGGATCTGTTTTTGGACTCTTTATTTGGTTCCGTTTTTCTTTCTGCCTCTCCTTACTTCAGTACAGTAGAGTTTATCCTCCAATGCTGTCCTTAATCTAGATTATTTTGCCTATTCCTGGCCCTTTATATTTACATATATTTAAAAATACTTACGTGCCAATTTACACACACAAACACACACACGCACACACACGCAACCTGTTAGACTTTGGAGTGGGATGGCACTGAATCTACAGATCGGTTTGAATTAAACCAAGATCATTATAACAGTGAGCCTTCCAATACATGAACATAGTATATCCCCTCATTTATTTGTTTTACTAAAATGTATCTCATTAAGATTTATTAGTTTTAATTATAAATGCCTTGAATATCTTTTGTAAGATCCACTCCTAGTTACTTATTACTTTTGATGTCACTGAAAATATTTTAAAATTTAATTTTCTAATTAATTGCTATTGATATAAAGAAATAAAATTGGGTTTTAAATATTGACTTTGTGCCCAGTGACTTTGATAAATTTGCTTATTAGTTTTAACATTTAGTCTAGGTTTTTCTAAATAACAACACGTTGTCAACAAGCAATGGCAGTTTTATACCTTCCTTTCCAATCTCTATGTCCTCATCTCCCTCGTTTCATTGCGTTGGTGAGAACTTCAGTACAATGTTGAATAGGAGAGAGGCAAGTGGCATCCTTGTCTTACTCCTGATCCAGAAGAAAAGCTTTCAACAATTCACCTTTAACCACAAGGTTTAGAAGGTTTTTTTTCTTTTCTTTTTTAATTTTTTTGTGTGTAGATTATAAAATTGAGGAGGTTCCCTTTATTGTCGGTTGATGCCAGCTTTTAACACGAATGAATGTCGGATCTTTTCACGTGAGATGATCACGTGATTGTGCTCCTTTACTCTGTTTATGGAGTGAAATACTGCCATAGACCTTATAACTCATCCCTGGAATAAACAACTTGGCCATGATACATCACCCTTTTGAAAATCACTGTATTTGGTGTGAAAACTTGTTTTAAAAGTATTTTTGTTTCTATACACTTCAGTGAGATTGACCTGTAATATTACTTTTGTCATGCCCTTGTCAGGTTTTGGTATCAAGGTTATGCTAGACCGATAAATGAATTAAAAATCTCTCTTTCTGTTCTCTGGAAGAATTTGTAGAAGAGCAGTATTATTTCTTTCTTAATGTCTGGAAGAATTCACTGGCAAAACCAACTGAAAATAGAATTTTCTCTGTAGATTGTTTAAAAATTATGGATAAATTTCTTAAGTGAATAAAAAATTATTTCTATTTTTTCTACCTTCTATTGATTTGGGTAGTTTTGGAATTTTTCCCCCCTAGAAATTTGTCAATTTTTTTCTGAATTTTTAAAGGTATTGACATAAAGTTGCTTTAAAATATTCTCTTAAGATCTTTTTAATGTCTGAAGATGCCGTAGTGACGTCCTCCACTGTGTGACGTGTGTGTGTGTGTGTGTGTGTCGCTCACTCTCCCCCCCACCCTCGTATTTTTTCTGAAACAGTACTGGTCAGGGTTTCTCAACTTTATCAATATTTTCAAAGAATTAGCTTTGGCTTTATCAATTCCCTGTTGCCCACTTGTTTCCTAGTTGGTTCATGTCTGTACTTTTTATTATTCCCTTCTTTCTACTTTCTTTGGGTTTAGTTTGTTCTCCTTTGTCAAACTTCTTCAGATGCGTGGTAGCACTGATTTTAAACCTTTCTTATTTTCTAATACATGCATTAAAGCTATAAATTTCTCATGAAGATGATCTTTAGTTGCACGCCATAAGTTTTGATCTGTAGTGTTTTCATCACCTTCAGTTTAAAATATTTTCTGATTTTGATTTTAACTTCTGTGTTGACTGATGGATTATTTAGAAGTGGACTGCTTGTTTTACAAACTCATAGGGGTCCAGTTATCATCTCACTACCATTTTCCAGCCTAAATCCACGTGGACAGAGAATATGAGTTAATTCATTTGAAAATTGAAACCTTTCTTTATGGACTAGCTAATTGTCAATTTTAGGCAATGTTCCACATGGACTTGAAAAGAATACATATTCACAGTTGCTGTGATAAATTAGTTCCAGTTTGTTACCAATATTGTTCAAATCAATATCCTTACAGATTTTTAAAGGGTGTGTCTGACTGTAGATACTGAGCAAGGTTTTTTATAGTGTTCCAGGGGGATTGTGTGTATTTCCTTTCGGTCTGTCAATTTTTGTTTTTAACATTTTGAAGCTATGCTATTTGATGTATTCAAATTTAGGATTCTTATCTTCCTAGTGGACTAACATTTCCTCATTATGAACTATCTCCACCTTCCTCTAGTAATGCTTCTTATATTATGGCTTATTTTGTCTGGTAACGATACCAGCCTACTTTTGATTGGTGCTTGCATGTTATATCTTTTCTCATCTTTTTAATTTCAATATTTCTGTGTTTTTGTATTAAATGTCTCTTGTCAGAAATGTATCGTTAGCATTTGCTATTTTATACAGTTTAATAGCTTTGTCTTAATAGACTTTATTCTTTGAGGGAAGTTTTAAGTTTACGGAAAAATTGAGTGGAAAGTACACAGAGTTCCTGTGTACCCCCTCAACCTCCCCCCACCCCGCCCTGGTATGCTGTATTATTAACACCTTGCATTAGTGTGCTACATCTGTTATAATCGCTGAGCCAATATTAAAACAGTATTACGAACTAAAATCTATAGGCTGAAATAAGGTTCAGTCTTTGTGTTGTATAAAATGTATGATGACATGTATCCACCATCACAGTATCATATAGGGCAGTTTCACTGACCTAAAATTCCCGTATGTTCCATTTACTCATCCCTCCCTCCCTCCCTCCCTCTTCAACATCTTTGTTAATTGTAGTATTTAATTTGTGTACGAGCAATAAATTACTAACGTATTTCATTTTAACTCTACCTCTTATTATTGTATTTCTATTTGTTCCACATGTTCTATGATCCTTTTTCTTTCCTTTTTTCTCTTTTTTTAAGTATTTAAAAATTTTTCTTTCTCTTCTCTGTTAGCTTGCTATTTATACACTCTTGTACTGTAAAGTTACCCCAGAGATTTCAACATACATCCTTGACTTTTTAGTGTATAACATAAATTAGAATTTTTAGTGCTTTCAGAACAATGTAAGGACCATGGAATACTCTACTTTATTCACCACTCTACATGCTGTTGCTGTCCTGTATTTTATTCTACATCTGTTTTAAAACCCACAATCACTTTTTCTTATGCAGTCAGTATTCATCTGCATCTACCGGCTTATTCACCGTTTCCATTGTTCTGCGTTCCTGCCTGCATTTCTGAGTTCTCTATGGAATTATTTACTGTCTGCCTTAAGCATGAAGACAGCCAGAAAAATGACAAACTTGCTTCAAAGAAGCAAAAATGAGACTGTTAACTTCACAACAGAAAGTAGGACTGCTGCTAACTCATCCTTTCTCCACTGATACTGAAAGCCGGAAGACAATGGAACACCTTCCAAGTGAAGAAGGACAGTAACTGCCAACTGGAATTCCATATATAAGGTTGAAGGGCAGATTAGATACTGTGGGGAAAGAATTAGCAAATTGGAAGACAGATAGGAGGAAAATATTTAGAACAAGCACATAGATGTTAGAGGGTTGAAAACATTAAAAAAAGTTTTAAGAAACAGAAGGGATATGCTATAAAGGTTATGTGTAGTGGAGTTTCTTCGAATAGAATAAATATCCCTTAAAAGTGAAGATAAAGATATTTCCAGATGAACAAAATCTGAGAAAAAAGAACAAATGGTATTTATTTATTTATTTTTAGAGACAGGGTCTCCCTGCTCTTGCTCTGTCACCCAGGCTGGAGTGCAGTGACGTGATCAAAACTCACTATAACCTGGAACCCGTGGACTCAAGCCATCCTCCCGCCTCACCCTCCAGAGTAGCTGGGACTACAGGCATGCACCACCATGCCGGCTAATTTTTAAATTTTTTGTATAGACAGGATCTCACTATGTTGCCCAGGCTGATCTCAAAGTCCTGGGGCCTCGAGCAATCTTCCCGCCTCTGCTGGGATTACAGGCCTGAGCCACCACACCTGGCCACAAACCATATTCCTAAATTGTTAACCATGTTGTCTCCTAACAGAGAGATGACTGTATTGATTGACTGATTGATTTGCTTCTAGAAGAAGCACATTCCCTCAGCTGGTCAAGGCGTTAAGACGCCTGTGTGCTGGAGGGCAGCACCTGTGTGAACTCCTCCGTTGTCTGCTCACTTCTCCTGCTGGGGGCAGTCCTGGGTCCCAGCTGAAAGCTTGGTGTATTCAAAAGCGTCCCTCCCTGTGGTCAGGCCCAGAACACCAGTTTGTGTCCCCACACAGGAGGGACTTCTAAAAGCGAGTCTCAGCTTTAGGCCCTCACTGGGCGGGCCAAATGCAGCCCAGGTGCTGGGCTCAGTGCTCTTGGTTTTGTTCTTCTTCTGGATCCTTCTTCAAACAAATGCTGTCTGTATTTCTTCAACTGTTAAAGTTTTTCCCAGTGGGATGGTTGACCAGAAGCAACTTAATGAGGATATGCTGGAAGGTGAACTCTGTGAATATATCTTTTAACACAGTCACCCCTCGGTATCCTTGGAGGACTGGTTCCAGGATTCCCTGCTGAAACCAGAACCTGTGGATGCTCAAGTCTCTGATATAAAACGGTGTAATATTTGCATATGACCTACGCCCTTCCTCCCACGTACTTTGAATCATCTCTAGGTTACTTATAATACCCAATACAGTGTAAATGGCATGTTAATATTAATAGCTGTTACACTGTATTGTTCAGGGAATGATGACAAGAACAAAAAGTCCAAATATGTTCAGTACAGAACTTCTTTGTTTTTTTCCTGAATATTTTCAGTCTGTGGTTGGTTGAACCCATGGATGGGGAACCTGTGGATACAGAGCACCAACTGTCTATATAAATGGTATTGTGATGCAATGTTCATACGCCTTTTATTTTGTTTCTTATTTTTCACAAGGATTCGTGTTTGTAAGATTCATTTATGTTAGTAAATATTCTTCTAATTCTTTTTATCCACCCCACTGAAGCATAATGTTCCAGAGGTGCACGTACCTACCCCGTACATAACACCATGATGAGTATCTTCATGCGCGCTCCCATACAGCTGTGTAAGGCCTCTTTGTGGTATCTATCCAGGCACAGAATTTCTGACTCATATGGTGTGGTGTTGTCTAATTTGGCCAGGTAATGTCAGGTGATTTGAAGTGGCTGGCAGAGGATACTCTGCCTTGTCTCTGCAGTGGATCAGGGGCCCTATGACCCCATATTTTCAGGTTTTTAGGTTGTGCTCATCTACATGTCGTTGTAGAGTGATTTCTTACAGTTGTTTGAATTCGCATTTTTCTGATACAAGCTAATGAATTTGAACAATCATCTTTTTGTTTAGCTTTTTGAGTTTTCTCCTTATAATTTACTTGTTCACATTTTTGCCATTTTGTTGTTTATTGACACATTTTCCTACTAGATTTGTAAGAATTCCTTGTACGTTCTACATGTGCATCCGTTGTCAGTTTTAGACATTGCAATTCTGCCGTCAAATAACTTTGTCTTTCTTTGAATACAAGTCCTTACTTTTAATGTACTCAAATTTATCAATTTATCCATACAATGTGTGCTCTTGGAGTTTTGTTGCAGAAGTGTTTTTCTAACCCAAGTCACAAAAATATCATGCTACATTTTCTTCTATTTACTTGATCATTTTACCTGTCACACTTGGTTTTTAATTGGAATAGAGTCCATTCTCCAATGTGGTTTGATCTAGGTACCCACTTTAGTTTTTCTCCATATAGTGAGCCAGTTTTCCCAGGACCATCTACTTTATTTGTCCTTTCTCCACAGATATGTGTCATTAACATGCATTGAATGTGTTTCCCTGAGCTGTTTCCCACATCTGTCTGCTCTAGAGCCAACGCCACATTCCTGCGACCTTGAAGTATGTCTTAATATCTGCTAAGGCAAATCCCTTGTTTCTCCTTTGTAAGATTGACTTAAATATTGATGGACTTTTATTTCTCCGTATAATTTTTAAGTAAGTTAATGAGTTTCTGAAAAAAAAAAACGGACAAAATTTGATTGGAATGGCATTGAATTTATGTATTAGTTTGGTGATACTTGACATTTTCATAATATTAGATGATCTCACCCAAAAGTAGGACATACCTCCATTTATTTATGTCATCTTCTATTTCCTTCATCATAATTTTGAAGTTTCACCACAGAAACTTTGGTTAAGCTAATTTCTAAATACTTAAGAATGTGTTGTCCTTGTGAATGTACTATTCACTTTTTTGTTATTATAATTTTTGTTGTATTGCTCAATAACAGAGAAATGCTATTGGTTTTTGAAGGTTAATCAAGTCATCAAAAATTTGATGATCAGTCTTTTTAGCACTAACACTTTGTGGCGCCCGTTAGGTTTTCTGGGTAGATGATCATTCAGTGATGATGGTTTTAGCTTTTCCTCTGCAATTCTTACATTCTTTGTTTGTTTTCTTTCTGTGTACTGTCAGCTAGGGCCTCTGACAATAGCTTCAACAGTACCACTAAAAATGGACATTGTTGTATTGTTATTTTAGCAAGAAATATGTCTAAAGTTTCTCTGTCAGGAACAAGATTGGCTGCAAGTGTTTGGTGTAAAACTTTATCAAGTTAATGAAGTTCAATTCTTCTCCCAGATTGCTAGGAGTTTTTTCATTAATAGGTATTGAGCATTACTAGATACATTTTCTGTATCAGTCGAGATAATAACATATTTTTCTTCTTTAATCTACTGTTGCTCTATGCTACTGTCTGAAGGTAATTCTGTGACTATATGGGGGTGCTGAGTATGGAAGCATTTTTTCTTTGGGAGAAATCTGGACAAACAATTTGGCCAACTGTCCCAAACTTTTCATTTTTGCTTCCAAGCCTGCAACGTTAAACTGGCGCTCAAAAGAGGGCTCTTCAAGATTGTAGTACAACCTGGATAACATGCTCTTAGAATTCTCTTAGCTAATTTGGCTAACCGTTCCAAACTTTTTATTTTTTCCTCCAAAGTTGCAATGTTAAACTCGTGCTCCAAAGAGGGCTCTTCAGTATTATAGTCTAACCTGGATAAAATGCTCTTGAAGTTCTCTTAACTATAGTCATTTTAAAACAACTGCATCATTATCTCTCTGTCTGAGATCACTGTAGCAATTATTACTGTTGGTATGAACAAAAAAAAAAGGTGCAAAGAAAAAAACAGTGTGAGATAGAATTAGGGGTGCCTGTGCAAAATGTCAGCTCAGCTCCCCTTCCTCCTGCTGGTGTTTCCAAAAAGTGTGGTTCCTGGGATCTTTTTATTTCTAGTTTATCTGAATGTGTTTTATGAGCCATTTCTCAAAATATCCTTTGGGTCTCCTTCAGCCATGGTAATCAGCTCATAAATTGAGAGCATCAGCTGTAGGGCTGGAAGACGTTGTTGCTACCCAACAAGGACTGTACCCGGGATTCCTCCTTTCAAGCAGCCAAAACCACGGCTGAGCCGCTGGCTGGGACGGTTGGCTGCAACCAAAACCCACCCATCAGGAGCTAGAAGCAAATTTGTGGCTCCTGAGATATTTTAAATCTCCTACAAGACTGAACTTAATGTAAAGCTTGATAAGAAAAAACAAACTCTCTGTTTAGTTTTTAGTAAATAGAGGCCATTTCTTGCTGTCACTTGTCTATGGTCACAGCTGAGTGAGTAGTTCTTGGGATGACGTCACATGGAACTGAGCTCCCGCTTTTAGTCACCGTTTGCTGCACGGCCTCTCGAGCACCGAGCCGCAGTATCCCACAGCTGACAGCTGGCGGGTCGCCCCAGTCGTCTCGTGGAAGATGAGTGTGCTCTGCGACCGTGGGAATAGCCTGTTCTTGGGAGAGGCCTGGTCTCTGTCTCGGCTGTAGAGGGAAGAGTTCTGTCCCCCTCCTCGTCTGGCAGAAAGCCTTCATCTGTCACATTTGTTCCTGCTGCGGTTTCTGTGGTTTTTCAAAGAGAGCAGAAATGTTCAGCCATTCTGGTTTCCTCTTTTTCTGAAAACCCTCTATTATCTCCTCCTGGACTGGCATTTTTGTGAAATTCGCCTTTGAAAAGCACTCTGTGTTGTGAGATGCTTATCTACACGTCTGGAAATATCCTTGCGGATCTGAGCTGTCGGGACCAGGAAAAGTCGCTGTTTGTTGGACCGGCAGCGTCTCTGTTTGCTG
>CM052439.1:3678239-3693292 GCA_028533085.1 Varecia variegata
CCGTCGTCGCCAGTTTACTTGAGGCTGGAGTGTCCACAGGCCTCTGAGATGGAGCAGGAATGTGGACCAAGGAGCCAGATGGCCCAGTTCAAACGGCTCCTCCACCTCACCAGGGACAAGTGACTTAACATCCCTGTAACTAAGTCTCCTCCCCTCTGAAAAGGGGGTAACATTGTTACCAACTGCCTAGAGCCATCTCCATCTGGGCCCATGAGGGTGAGGGCCAGAGTCAGCCCAGGGGACTTACAACTGTCCCTGGACAGCAGCAGCCGAGATTGGGGCAGGGGACAGGAGCAGCTGCTTCATGGCTGCAGACTTTCCTTTTGGGGTGATGAAAACGCTTGGGAACCAGGTAGGGATGGTGGTTGCACGACATTATGATGTACTAAGCGTCACTGAATTGTTTGCTTTTCAGTGGTTAACTTTATGTTATGTGAATTTCACCCCAATGCTTTTAAAAAGTGTGAAATGTTTTGGGAAAAACAAAACAAAAACAAAACCCTCAAAACAATTTTAAAAAGTCAAAACCCTAGGTAAGTATGGTTGAAGTCAGAAGACAAACAAATACTTGCGCTTGGTTGGCGTGGGCTGAATCCTGCCCCTCCCCACCCTCAGCACCTGTGGATATGACCTTATTTGGAAATAAGGTCTGTGCAGACGGTCAAGTTAAGATGAGGTCTTTGGGGTGGGCCCTAATCTAGTACCACCGGTGGCCTTATCCTTGGGGGAAATTTGGATGCAGAGACAGAAACTCGCAGACGCAGGGAGAAGACAGGCGAGGAATGCCCGAGGATACCAGACTCTCCCTCGCAGCCCTCAGAAGGAACAAACCCTGTCGGATTTTGGACTTCTGACCTCCAGAACTGTGAGGTGATGGATTTATGTTGTTTGAGCCACCTAGTTTGTGGTACTCTCTTAGGGCAGCCCAGGAAACTACTATAGCACTGGTGGCCTCTCAGTGTCTCAGTTGGCGCCGGGCAAAGCCTGTCTGCCCCTAGGAGATGGCACCCCTGGAGGATGGAGAAATGTGTTGGTCTCTGCACTCCACTTGAGTGGGCTGAACCTCGCGACGGCTTCTGGCCAGTAGGATGTGGCGAATCTGCTGGGATTAGATGAACCGACCTTGTGGCTCAGGCACCAGGTTGTCCGGCCAAAAACCTCGTGAGCTTGGAAGCAGATCCTTCCTGACCCTCGGTTCACTGCCGAACATCTCGCTGGCACCTTGTTAGAGACCCTGCAGAAGAGGACTCGGTACAGCTGTGCTCAGACTCATGACCCACAGACCCCATGAAATGTGCGTGTGTTGTTTTAAAACACTAAGTTTTAGGGCAATTTGTTATGCAGAAATAGGGAACTAATACATACTCCTTATATTGTCATGATGTAAAATTTCAGGTTTTTGGATTCTTGTCCAGTCCACATTTAGCTGCTAAGTAGAATAATAGGAAGCCTTTGTTAGGGAAAGGTTCAGATGCAGAATGTCGGTTCGGGGGCCGCGGGAGTGAGGCAGGGCGCAGTCCAGGGCAAGGCTGGCAGTGGAGCACTCGCCCCAGGGCCGTGCGCGTGTCCCGTGATAGCAGATTGAGGAATCCGTTACAGTCCATGTCAAAGACGGGGCCGTCACTTGCATCCACTGTTTCCTAGACAGGACGCTGTTCGGGGGAACTCAACTCAGAGAATGGTGTTCAACCACCCACAGCTCGTCACTGCAAGTGGCAGCACTTTTTCCATCCATGACAGCTTCAGCTTCATTTGTTTTATGGCTTTTACTGAATGTTCCTAAAGTTTGCTGCAAAAATCAACTCACCAACAGCCCATGGATTTCGTTTCTTTTTTCACTGAGATCCAGACATGGCAGATGGCCATATTATTGGTAAGAAGTAACAGAAAGGATCACATGTAGGTGACCGTCTGACTTTCTGCTGTATCTGGGATGCTAATGGTAGAAATTAGCTATTAAATAGGAGTGTAATTACCCATGCATTTCTAGCTTTATGGATATTTTCAGTAAAAGCCTGGTTTAGTTTGCTTTCAGTTTCTGACTGTAGATCAAGGTAGCTCTGAGCAGCTCTTGTACTGCTGAGAGAGTTCTGGGATGTGCCAACTTCACCAGCCTGTGAAGGCAGTTCACACTGCACTCACACTACTGCCCAAACTGGGTTACCTTCAAGCTCCTGCCTGCCCATTCATTCATTTATTCATTCGAAAGGTATTTATTGGATAGAGGAGATAGATACAAAGGCACACACGATCAGCCAGGCTTATGGCCTCATGAACTTATGGTTTATTTGGGAAAACAGACATTAATCAAATAATTAAATCACACTACATTGTGCACCAAGCACAGCTCCAGATGCTGCAGGGAAGGCTCCAATCAGGGAATAAATCTTGGAACAAACTCTGAAGGATTAGGGGAATCAAGCAAGCAGAATGCAAAGGGAGGATCTTCCTGGCAGAGAGAGAGCATGTGCAAAGGCCCTGTGGCAGGAGAGGACAACGTAAGTATATGAGAGTAGGAAGAATCTGTGTCTAGAGCATAAGGGGCTCAGAGGGGACTCTGGTAGTAAGTTTTGTACAGATCTCTAGTTAGAAGTGGCACATGCATCGAATAACCCTCCTTCTTGAAATACCACTGAAACAACAAAAAAGGTGTTTTGTTTTTAAAAGCATAAACCCACAAGGATGATGTGAAAGAAGAGAGAACAGCAATAGTATCGTATAAGCAGGTGAACCTGTACGAGGGACACAGAGAAGCAATCTGATGCCCACTGCAGCCCCAAAGTCTCCATGACAAGGTTTCCGTGCAGGTTGCTCACACCCTCAGGCCCCAGGTTCATTCCTCACTTGACCCCTGACACCTCCTCCAGGAAGGAGACCAGGAGAACCTTCTCCAGGGACTCTGGTCAGCCAGAGGTGAATACTTAGAATGCTCATCTTAGGCTACCAATGCTGCGAGAACTCTCAGAATGCAAACATTGGAATTTCCCCAAGGATACAGCCCAGGCCATAACCCTACAGAGAAGACTGATCCCTACAGTGACCCCACAACTGGCAGCCCCATCCACACACGGCCATTAGAGCCTACAGTCTGCTTTCAAGGCCTGGCTCTTACATAGAAACCGGTTGCCAAGGATTATCAGACAGTCTGGGGGAAACAGCTGCTTGGCATCTGGGAGCTTTCAACAAAGGCAGCGCCCAGTGCCACCCCCAGAGACTCTGACATAATTGTCCTGGGGTGGGGCCTGGACAATGTGTTTAGTTTGTTTCTTCGTGTTTATTGTTTTTGTTGTTGATGAGTTGCTTTTAAACTCTCCAAGTGATTCAATGTTCGGGTGGGACTGAGAGTAGCCGATACAGTCCATTGAAAGAGTGTGTGGACTCAGGAATCCAGACACCTGGGTTAGAGTCTCATCCCACCAGTTCAGAGCCAGAGATAGACATACATTCGTATTTAGATAAATATGTGCATGAGAACAACAAAATCACCAGATGTCTGAGCTCTACCTCCAGCGATCCTGATACAGCAGTGTGAGGTGGGGGCTCAGAACCTGCACCTCTGGCAAGTTCCCAAATGATACTGATGTTGCTGGGGCAGGGACCCCACTTTGGAACCCCTGCCTTCGTGGCTAAGCCTGCTGATTGTGGATTCAGACCCAGAACTGTTGAGTTCAAGCCTTGGTTTTCACATTCACCGGCTTTGCAATATTAGGAATACTACTTATATTCTCTCATCTTCACTTCCTGCATCTATGAAATTGGCATCTTAACACACCCCGCTCAAGGTGCTATTGTGAGATGAGAGGATGCAGGAGAGCTGAGAATGCCATGCTTGACACGTGGAAGGCTTCATATTGTGACTGGGCATAGCTCTCAACCTCTTGGCCAAGTCAAATAAGGTGAATACAGCCCCACACTGCAGAGGGTACGCAGGGAAACCCAGTGGACACACGACGCTGCTTTGAAAATGACCAGGTACCATGCATGTGGGAACCACCACTGATTTTGTTACTATCATGCAAGAGCTGGAGTAGTCTGCATTCTGCTTAATTCACTTTTAAATGCCTTTCCTAAGTGCCATTTGGTATATACTGACGTTTTTTTTTTTTCCCCCTAAGTTGAGCAACCTGAGGCTGGTGACATCACCCACAACAGCATCCTGAGCCTCCAGCTCCACAGGGGTAAAATGAGACAGATAAAAAAACGTACTTCCCAGGGCCATTTAACAGCGAAGTCTCATTAAAACGTTTTATACCAAAATTTGCTATTTAGAAAAGTGTGCAAATGTTATAAGTGTTGTTATTACAGTGGAACTCTTATAGTTAAGATTCAAAATGGATGATCTGACATCTCAATTTTAACAGGCAGGTACTGTCTTTTGTTACCTCCAGTATGAAAACATGAACTACAATCTTCCCATTTATGATGCTCTGGAATGCTTAACGTACAATACAAAGTTCTGGGTTAAAATCTGCAGTATTCTGGGAGGGAAATTGTGCATTTTCCCATGAATGTTATGCAGCTATTAGAACGTCATCTGCGGGACCTAGATGGCTGCATCCTTCATCCTCTGACTCTGGGCCGGGCACCCTGGCAGGCGCCAAGGCTACACAGTGGGGAAGATGTGGCCTCCAGGGTCTACCGGGTGCTGCAGGCAAGGCGAGGGCCTGCCCCGTGCAGTGTGGCTCCCCACCATGGCCAGGAGCGGGCTGCCGCGGAGCCGCGGAGGATGGCCAGGGAAGTCGCCCCAAAGGAGACATGGGTGGCAGGCAGCCTCAAAGAGGGGGACAAGCAGGGGGTCCTGAACCCCAGGAAGCCCCTGCAATGAGAGAGGGGGTGCTGTTTTGGGGAAAATGCAGAGTGGCAAACTCTGTTTAACCTTTCCTCCCCAACCACTACCCCCTATTTGACATTACATGGGAACAATTTATCACATGGACTGTTTTCACTTTCCATGCGTCCTTCCTGTCCCCGTCTATACGCGTGCGTGTTTTACGTTATTGCAAACATATTGCCTATGCAAGTTATGTTCTTTTCACTTAACATCTTATCTGCCATGTCAGTCAAAGTTGGCTTAATTATAACTTTAGGTACAGCATAAACATTCTGCAGTTGGTGTAACTTATTTCAGCATTCCTCCATGATTGGTTGTTCCTATTGTTTTAACCACTATAAATCTTGCTGTATTCACAGACTTATGGACACAGCTGTTACACAACCATCGACTTTGGTTGTGTAATAAAGTGACCAAGAGAAAACAGACCCTGGCCTCGAATCCTGGGTTTGCTACTTCCAGGCTGTGTGACTACGGATGAACCATTTCACTTCCCTGGGATTAACTTCCCCAGATGGCTTGAGGCCAGGAATTCAAGACCAGCCTGAGCAAGAGCGAGACCCCGTATGTACCTACAAAAAACAGAAAAATTAGCTGGGCATGGTGGCATGTGCCTGTAGCCCCAGCTACTCGGGAGGCTGAGGCAGGAGGATCACTTGAGCCCAGGAGTTTGAGGTTGCAGTGAGGCATGATGATGCCACTGCACTCCAGCCCAGGTGACAGAGACTCTGTCTCAAAAAAACAAAAGAGCAATAGCATTATCCTACCTTAGAGGGCTGCTGTGAGGGTGAGAGGAGCTAATACACCAGTGCTTAGAACATTGCCCAGCACATGGGAGAACATGTTTCTGTTGTCAACCTAAATAGCAGAGAGAAGCTCTCTGAAGGCAAAGGTGTCTATGTGGGAATAGGGCGTTGCAATGGGAATACACATGCCTAGTAAACCATGTGTGCATTCAGGGAGGTAAAGGAAGACAAAGGCTTTTAGAAAAAATGAGAATTACGTAATTATTTTGAAATAATCACCCTCGGCTACAAAGACCAATAACAAGGGTGACACCAGCCCGAGATTGGACAGGCAGTTGCTGGGGAGAGGTCCTTGCAGAAGTGTTTTTTGTGTAAGTTTGTGGTGATCTTTGTGCAAGGTTGTGGTTTTTGTAGTCTTTTTTGTCATCAGGCGTACATGCATGAGAACTCTCTCTTCCTGGCCTTCCCTGGCTCTATTTGTCAGGGTTTTCTTAACATTAGTGACTCCATGTTGATTCTGACAACTTTCACAATATTTAAGTCAGTATTTTTGTTTGCCTTTGCATCTGTTAGTCACACGGTATGCTCTGTGGGGTGAAATCCTTTGTCTACTTAGCTCTTGAGTCTTTAATTCTCATCAATTCTGTGAGTTCTTTATGGGCTTAATATTCTCTGATAGTATTTTTTCCCAGCCTGTTCTTCATTTGTATATTTAAACATTTTTTATTACCAAATCTTTTGAACATCTCCTTTGTGATTTTTTTTGATTGCATCAAAGCTCATAAACTAATCCTGCATCCAAATTGTAATATTAAAATCCATTTTTCAGGTGTAATTTGATTTATTATTATAATTTTGTTTCAATAGATAGTGGTTTATTTTCTCTGTTTTCCCAATAATTTACTATTAAATTCTTTATTTCATTTGTTAGGTATTATTCAAGAGAGCGCTTGAAAATGTTAGAGAGGATGGAATTTCTCTATTTTAAATATAAATGACTAATATTAAAATATACTGAAGTCATAAATATGGATTGATGTATTTCTACTTTAAAATTTATTGAGAATTTCTTTATGACCTTGGGAAAAAAATATAATCACTTCCCATAAATATTATGTTGCATCTGGCAAAATAACTAACACTTTTATGCTGCCTCACAGTTTACAGAACCCTTTGCCTCCCCCGGGACCCCCAGACAGCAATTGGAGTGGTTGCTGTTGTCTGATTTGGACATCAGCGAGTCACAGTCTCATGTGATGATTGCATTTCTGTCCATTTCCCTCGTATCGCTAATAAATTTTTCTTTACATATTTTGTTGCCATGTTGTTCAGCACATGAAAAAAAAGGAAATTTATTGAGCTGCTATTTGTAACCACTGCTGTGTGAGTGCCTTCACATACGGCTCATTTAATTCCACAACAGCCCTGCGGTGTTGCTCATGGTATTTCCATTGTTAAGGACGAGAAAATGGTGCAGGGAGGTGCTGGTGTCCCCAGACTCCTCTGGCTGACAGCAGGTCAGTGTTACAGCTGAAAATCACACCTGGTTTTCCACAACTCCAGGCTTGCCACCACAGTGCCCCAAGCACAGGTCTGAAGATGTCCTGTCCTGGTTAATTCTATATTCATTCCTTTAAAATGACAAGATTTCTCACAATAAGATTCCTCTTCTGAGCAGATTGTCACTTTGTCCTCTATGTGTATTCGATGTCTGCCTCTTTCTGCTTTCCACGGCTTCTACCCAGCATCTCTGGTCATTAGGGGTCTCGTCAGAATTTGTTTTTTATTTTTGCTTTTAATCCAATCTTATCAGAACATTTTCTTTTCAATACTGGGATCCAGACTACATAGATTCATCACTACACACATTCATTTTTATTTTAATACATTAAAATGTGCACTAGATAATTTCATAGATTCTCTACAAAATCTCATTGCAGAGATTTTAGAAAACACTGCAAATCGCCAATGATCCTCTAGCCAGATAGAGTCATTCTTAACGTTTTTTTGTTTCACACAAAATTGATACACTGAATATAGTTTTATGTCCTTTTTTTCACTTAACATTGCCTGGTGAGCAATTTCTCCTGCCATTGACAACATGGATTTTGGTGGCTGCACAGAGGTGTGCATTATAGTTTTTCAATCATCTCCACCCTTTCAGTTGTCTAGGTTGTTTCCACTTTTTGCTTTTATAAATAAAGCTGAAATAAACAACCTTGCAGTTAAAAGCTTGGACTGTATCTCTGCTTGGGTCCCATTGGTAGGTTCCTGGAAGCAGAAGTGGACAAAGATTGTGGATAATCTGAGGGCCCTTGTGGCATATTGCCTCATCACTTTTTATAGAAACTGTCCTAGTTTATAATCTCATTCTCTGTGCTTAAGAAAGCACCCTTCCCCCCAACTGTCCCCTCCCCACCAACGCCACACACAGAGTCTGGAAAAGTCCTGCTAATTGTCTGCTGCCGGAGAGGAAATGGCACAGACTTTCAGACCAGGCATCCGGGGTTTAACTCAGGCTCTCAGGCTCTCTGACTACAAGTTGCCAGTCACACAACCTCTCGGGTCCTCAATGTTCCCTTCTCGTGGTGGCCACGTTTAATAACCACGCAATAAACGCTACTCCCCTCCCTGGGAAAGGCCACAGGTGGGAGAGTTCAGACGCCTCTGCCTCTCGTTGCAGTTCACCTATCCAGATCTCGTTAACTCCTTACAGAATGGGCTCTTACTTGGGGTCCACAGACACCAGGGGCCTTTTGAGGGGCCCACCACTCAACTGTGAAAATCCTAAAACTTGCCTTTGTAAAGTGTAGTTTGTGTCACAGGATAAACATACTGCTTCTCTCCAAGCAACTGTTAGGTGACCCGAGCCGCTGCTGTGCATAGCGACGTAAGACCACGTGTCCACAGTAACCGCAGGGACATTCTAAGGGCAGGAGCTGAGTCCCCGAGCCCATGCAGTGCAAACCTGAAGAGCCCATTATATCTGTCTGTCTGTTGTTAAAATTCATCAGATAAGGTGATCTAAAATATTTAGGGGGACGCAATCTCTCCCCTTACTCTCAGATAATCCAGAAATGAGAAAGAGAGAGAGAGAAAGAGAGTGTGTGTGTGTGTTGTGAAAGCAAATTGGTGCATCTCTCTCCTACTGAGCACTCAGTGGTGTCACCTTGGGAGTTGGAAAGTGGCCATGGCAGGAGTATTTACACCACAGAAATTGGCAAACACGTCCCCTCACCCCCCTGCCCCAGACAGCTGGCTTGTTAAACATTTTCAGCAATGTGAAGGTCCCTCCTCCGGACTTGCTGAAATCACCCCAAGAGGTCAAGTTCACCTACACCCTCCTCAGCTAATTCCTTTCCCTTCTCTTGCATCTGATTGAGTTTAGTTCGGTCCTGCCTTCAAGTTCAGAAATGACATGTTTCTCTTCCCCTTAAGAATATAGATCAGTTAGTATTTAATTTACCATAGTAACCATCCAGATCCACATTAAAACAGACTCGAGTTTTCTAAATAGCTTCCCCGATTGTCCACATGCCACAACTACCGTGTTAGGTGCAATGAACATCCCTATACATGGGTTTAACATGGGTTAAAAGTTATAATGGAGATAAAACATGTAGTATTTGAGAAACTTAGTGTTTTGGAAAATAGCTTACAGTGAAAAGGTTTGTCTGTCATTTTTATAGTCCTGGGAGCCCAGACAGCAGATCTGTGAGGAAAACACAAAATGTGAAAAATGGGGGGGGGGGTGAATAATACGCAGATCCTTGTGATTAAGAACCATTTCATTGCTCATTAGTGCCAGACGCGGTTTCCAGTCTGAATTACTTAACATTTAGAGCAGAAAGAAAGGAGGAACAGTTCTAAATGGGACCATCCAGGGAGAATCTTGGATGAGGTTCCGGCAGCCACCCCGGCCCCCTACAAAATGCTTCCTTTTGTCCCTGTAGACGGAGTTGTCCCATGGGAGCCGATTGCATAACAAGAAATATTTTCCTAAAACTGTCTTCGGAACATTTTGTAAAATAGCCTCTAGCTATATTTTTGATAGACAATGGCTGTTTCTTCGCGGGTATTTGAGTGTTCAAATGCCTTTGAGAGAGTCCTCACCGATTCTGTGAATGCTCCAGTACGGCTAAGATTGGCACGGCCACGGGACCCAGACGTCTTCCACCACGTGAACCACAAAGTTTGTATCTCAGGACGGTAAGTGCTGGATTTGCCCTTAATTGCTATTGAACACATAATTGCTGTACAATTAAAACGTAATTATACTGTCATAGAATAATTTCACAGCTACTCTAGCATAGTGATTTACAAAACTGAGAATGTATCTTTCAAAGAACTCTGAAAGTTCCTCTCCACACAGCATGGCTAAATCCTTTCATAGTGGGTGCCTTTCTGGGCGTCTCTCCAAGATCTTCTGAGCTGTCACATTTTTAAGGTCCATTGTACAAATATTAGTTTGTCATCTACTCAGAGCTTCTGATCTGAAAACATGGTATTAGTTATCTGGAGTGATCTAATTATTGCTTTATTTGGAAAATAGATAAATTCTTTGTGTTTCTGAAACCTTGCACATTCCAAGAGCTCGAAACCTTATCATAATTCCTTAGGATGAAGCACTACCAACTCTTCCTTGAGGATCTGAAGAAGGAAAAAAATAGAAAAAAAGAAAGAAAGAAGAAAGAAAGGAAGGAAGGAAGGGAAAAAGAGAGAGAAAGAAAGAAAGGAAAGAGAAGAGAAGAGGCTTTGCTTCCGAGGTTCCGAGGAGGATTCCGGGGGCTTGGGTGTCCTGGGAGCCCCTGTGCCTCCTCCCTGCGTCCCTGTCCTGTTTCCTCGGCTCCCCTTCCTCCCCTTCCAGCCTTCCATCTCCCCCACCCCTTCACATTTCTTCCTTCCTCCCGTCTTGGTCTCCTACTAACCCTGAGCTGCTGCCCCGTGTTGCAGGTGCCTCGTGATGTGGGTGAACACGGACTGCAACTCCTGAGCAGAGTTTCCCAAATCCGAGTCCACATGTCCTGAAATGCTGACGTCACGACAAAAGGCGATCTCCAGCAGGGCCGCAATGTCCGGAGTCGGACCGTGTTGGGAGAAGGCCGTCAGAATCTGGCAGGAAGCCGGCCCCCTTGGGGAGGCCTTGCCCCCTCTTACCTGGCATTTCCATGGTTTAAAATAGAGTGAGCAACCCTGGAAAATTAAGTAGCAATCATAATGACTTAGATAATCAGTGAGACAGAATTTACATTCTTGTGTTCTTATTTGTGCATTCAGCAAATTAAAAAACAAACAGCAGAAAAAGCTCTCCAGGCCTGCGGGTTCTCCTAATTCCCAGGGCAGGTCCTGCCTCCGTGCTGGCCTCAAATACACCTGCGTGGCACCTACCCCCACCCAAATCCCATGCCTCCCACCAGGCTCAGCTTCAGGTCTCTGCTGTAGAGTGGAAATCATATCATTCTAGAATGCTCAGTACTGTATATTTAGTTGTGTGTAATTGAAACTTCGCTTCACTTACACGACAATGCAGGATTTGGTTTTGTTTGTTTTCTTGTATGTGCTGGGGTGGTGCCATCTGAGACCCTATTTTTCTTTCATAATTATCATTTACTAAGTGTTAGGTGTCTGCATTTTTGTGCTACAGGGAAAAGGGAATGCTTCACTTTGTAATTCTTTGCGGTAATGGAATCAGCTAAGCCTGACCTGTTTGTTGCAACCTCAGATGTTCCTCATCACCAAAGGGGCACGAGAAAAGTCTCCATGGAATATTCGGAGATTTGGGCATGCAAATCACATAGAACTAATATGGTATCTCTGTTAAGGTTCTTAAATTATAAGCGACAAAAATAACATTTTGGTAGATTAAGGGAAAAGTGGAAGGTTCTTAAGTTATAAGGATCAGAAGTAAAATTTAGATAGGTTAAGAGGAAGGTGGGGTTACATTATATGGATTCTGGGGTGTCTCCGGGAACAGAGAACTGGGATGAGCCGGTGCAGGGCTGGGAGGCCGCGAGGCAGAACCCTCTCTCTGGCCCTTCTCTGCTGCTCTTGGACCGCTGGCCGCCTCTGCTTTCCCTTTGCAGATGGCTTGTCTTGCTTCCCCGCCCTACCTGGGGGGATACAACACTCCCACCTTCACCAGGCGCATCGCCAGCCAAACTGCATTTCACCTCATATTCCTGAGGTCAAAATCTGGCCCAGGTGTGGCTGTGGGGGTGGAGTCACATAGGAGAGAGACCGGCTTCACCTCCAGGCAGCCACAGCCCCACACCGACACCCGGACAGAGCGAGAGAGCAGGACCCGCCTCACCTGAATCCTCGCCTGCCCAGCTTGGTGGTCCTTCATACCTCTCTTCTGCCTCGATTTCTTTGTTTGTTAATGAGAACGAAACTGTCCTATTTATTTCAGAGACTCAAAGGAAATGGCACATGTAAAAACCCTAAAATGGATAGGAACTGGTTTTGGTTTACTAATATGAAAGCATGGATAAGCCTCCCTAAGGACTAAAATGACTGTCACCTACAGTTTGTGTGTTGGGGAGAAAGAGGCTGAATTCGGCCCAGACCCCGTGGGCTCTGTGGTGGTCAGGGCCAGAAACCAGCCTCTGTGGGATTCTTAAACCCATTAATAAGAACCCTAAAAACATCTGCAGTGTTTTCAGCTCACATATGCTGCAACAAGAATGCTGACAGCGAGTGCTGACACCGAGATGATCACAGTGGACTTCTCGTGGCCAGGAGACGGAGCTCCATGGTGGCCAGGGTCACTATGACTCTTTTAAAGACTCTTCAAAATCTTGTAAGAAAATTCTCTGCACCATATGAAAAAGAAGAGGTTGTAAAGACAAATATGTAGTATTTTTAAAGACGCAAAAATAATATTATTTATGATCATCACAGCTCCCGTTACATGTACTGTGTGCCAAGAACTATGCTACGTGTTTTACAGATGTTATCTCAGATTTAATTCTTAAATCTGCGACAGGAGATGTGTCTTTATTTTGCAGCTAAAGCTCAAGGAGGCTGTCACTAGGGCCCGGGTACCAGGTGTAGCAGACGAAGGCTACACCTGGGACTCACTGTGGCATGGGACGCAGCAGCTGCCTAAAGACTCAGGCAGGACTTTGTGCTTTTAAGTATATGTTCTTAAAGTGACCCTACATGGAATAAAAAAGACAGGGCTAAAAATCTTTTTTAAAAAAAAAACAACAAAACTTAAACCTTGGAAGACAACATTTGTTCATATAGTGGGAGCTGGAAATATCCTTGATTTCCCGAGTTTGTGAGAAGAAAGCCCCCACGGACCCCAAAGGACTGAGAGCTCCCAGACAGCGGAGGGGGTCGTGGGAACCCCGATGTATAGCTGGTCGGTCAGAAGCACAGGTGACAACCTACTGCCTGTGACTGGCGGATGAAAGGGGGCAGTCCTGTGGGATTGAGCCCTCAACCTGTGGGATCTGATGCTACCTCCAGGTGGACAGTGTCAGAATTGAACTGAATTATAGAATGCCCAGTTGGTGTCTGCTGCAGAACTGGTTTTGGTGGAGAAAAATCCCCACACACATTTTGGGGACCACAGGTGAAGTGTTCTGTGTTGAGTGTAAGAATAGGGAAAAGCTTGTTTTTTCATTAGACCTACCTTGAATTTTTTTCTCAGCTCTCCCTCCTCTTCCCGTTTTTCCCTGGCTAATCCTTTGGGTCCCTAGAGACTTGGGTTATTTTCTCAGGAAGCCTTTGCAGCCCCTCTGGGCCACCTGCAGGTGTCCTGCTAACACCTGCCACATTACGTGGCCATCTATTTATGGCCGTTCTTCACCTGGGAGCATAAGCTCTCCACTGAGGTCTGTCTTTGTGTTACACCTCTAGCAACCAGCGTAGTACCTGGTGCAAAGTAATTGTTTCATAAGCGTCTTGACTTGCACTAAGCCTTGGTAACACGAATAGAAACATTACCAGGAGCAGCTGTAGTGACACAGGCCAGAAAGAAGCCTTTGTGGAAAGGATGCACACCCTGAGCTATGGAATGATTAAAATCTGCCTGACACGGTGACCTGCGCAGAGTGCAGGCAGCTGCCACCAGCCCACAGCGCCACCGTGCCGCGATGGCAAGAACGTGCTTTCAAAGTCCAGCTTGCCAGCCTTGGAATTAGGTGACTCTTGGATGTTTATGCTTTAAGGAATTGTAGTGTTTCAAATCTTTGCATATGGGTAAATTTTATGAATATGTAAGTGGCACGCAATTTCAAATTTATGTAATTTAAACTCACAAACCCAGTGTTTATACTTGGATTGTAAGCAAAACAGAGAGGGGGTCTGATTGCTCCTGAAACCAGAGCTGAAGGGCGCTGGGCCAGCAGAGGACCGGGCAGGGCAGACGTGGGCAGAGGCCCTGGCGAGGCAGGGACCATGCCAGGAGCGGGTGCCAGTGAGGGGTGAGCACTGCAGTGGCAGTGGTGACAGCAGCCTGTCTTTGACGCTTGCTAGACCCAGGCAAGGCTGAGTGTGCTATCCAGTTTAATACTCAGAATAACCCTCAGGGTGGGATCTGTGATGGACGAGGAAACTGAGGTACAGAGAGAAGCTGAGGCATCTTGCCCAGGGTTGCCGTGTGGGTGTGTAGTCCGCGTGTCAAGCTGGCACCCTGATTCCAGGTTTGCACATGCATGCCTCTATCTCTGTCCCCATGCCCCTCTCTAACTCACGAGTTTATGCCGTTGCCTCTTAAGTAAACCTTATATAGAGTCAACTGAATTCAGCAAACGCGTCTCGGGTGGCCACTCCCTTAGGGAGCATCTCCTCCCTGCACTCAAGGCATTCGCTGTACAGAAATGCACGTTGCCCGGAGTCTCTCTAGCTTCACTGTGGCCACTTCCTCGAGTCTCTAAACCCCAGAGCAATACAAATAAACGAAACGTAAGCGAGAACTTCAGTGGTCTAGAAATCACCCGTGGTGAACCGTGCAAACCACCTACAACTGGAGACGGGACAGGGATGTCCGCAGACGCGGCACTTGGACACAGCGCCTCCGTGGCCCCCGCACACTGCGGTGCTAGACAAGCGCTGCCACCCTGCAATTTTACTGGGCTGTTGGCCTTGACTTCTATGACTGGGTGAGGCAGCTTGCCCCCCGTCCACAAACGTCCACTCACCAAAGAGACGTGGTGGTTCCAAAGGAGAGACGCCAGGTTTGTGCCGCAGCAGTGAAACAGGACACCGTGTGTGTTTTGGCTTTTCCCGGCTGCAGCGGTGCAGCAGGCTGGCATCGGGAAAAGACTGTTAATAACATGATACGCGTATCTGGTCAGCCTCAGTCTCTGGAGGGAAATTTGCAGTGAAGGCTCCGTGATTAAGATCAGAGCTCACCAGTGTTCACGGCAAACGCCAAACAGGGGTCATTCTTTCTCGGGACTAACCCAACCCTCAGGACTAACTGTGCTCTGGTTTCTCCAATACAAACCAAACCAAAACAAAATCAT
>CM052439.1:3693792-3714193 GCA_028533085.1 Varecia variegata
CTGGACAACTAAAAATATATATAAAAAAAAATTAGCCGGGCATGGCGGCGCATGCCTATAGACCCAGCTACTCGGGAGGTTGAGGCAGTAGGATCGCTTGAGCCCAGGAGTTTGAGGTTGCTGTGAGCTAGGCTGACACCACGGCACTCTAGCCCGGGCAACAGAGTGAGACTCTGTCTCAAAAAAAAAAAAAAAGATTTTGCTGGAAAAGGGATGTCAAAAGGAAAAAAAAATCCCTTTTATTACCTCTCCAAATTCCATAAAATATCAAATTCCAAATATGGATACAAATGAACCCTGACTTTGAAATGTGTTTAAATTTCCCCCCTATTGTGTGGGATGAAGCGTTATTTAGCAAGGCAAAAAGTGAATTTGCAGCTTGATTTGACCTCATTTGAAACTATCGCAACTGTGGTTGAGTTTTCAGTCTTTATAGTACATTTTCTGGGAAGAACAAGGGCAAGCCTTGCCAAGAGGAGAAACGGTCGTCTGGGTATAAATCAGCCCCTGCGCCTGTTGTATGGGGAGCTTCTCATTTAAGAAATTTTCAGCTAATATCTTGGAAGAGTTAATGAGCTCCACAAAATGACTGAATTACATTCAGGGAAATGACGCTGGCTGAATTTCTGAAAACATCAGTGAAATTACTGAGCAAATTGATATCTGTGCATCACGTGTGGTTTGGTCAAATTTGGTGGTTAAGGACATTACACTGGAGTCAAGGCGGTTGTCCCACAGCTTTTCCTCCTATGAGTAAGGAAAGGCTAATACTGCTCGTTAACCCATGTTTTCGTACTCCATAAAAATGCTATGGTTTGTGTAAAGTCATGAACCTCTTGCTACACAACAAAACAGCATTGAAATATGTATAGCTGCAAATTGTTAGAATAGCTAGGAGAAATTTTCAAAACACAGCAACAATGCAAGACATTAATACAACTCAGAATTTGCCAGAGATAAGAAATAAAGACATGATCTGAACATTGCAATAAACCTATTTTAACAGACACATTGAGTTTCGTACTCTACTAACAGAGACAAGGCTTTCCCCGCAAATAGCCATGGAATATTTATAAAATTTGGCTTCATGTAAGCTAAAGGAAAACCTGATTACTTAGCTCAAGGTAGAAATCACACTAGTCTCATTATTTAATCAAAATGTATTAAATCTAGAAAGAGGCTGCAAATAATTAAAAAATAAATTCTAAGTACACTCAGACATTTTCAGAGCAATCTTTCAAATAGTTTTGAGTCAAAGAGTAAATCAATCTATTGTCAAAGTGAATTTACAAATTGTTTAGAAATTAATTAAAACGAGAAAACTACTATCAAACCTACAAATCAAAACTATAAATAGGATGTTGTCAATTCATATTCAAAACTTTAAAAACCCTTACTATTAGAGAAGAAAGTTTTTTTTAAGAATTAACTATTCAACTCAAGAATTTACATAAAAACAAAAATGAGCAAAAGAGGTATTAAGCATGATAAAAGAACACAGTAAGTTGGAAATAAAATGTATATTTAAGATAATAAATATCAATAATATTATTTTGACAAATAATATTATAACAAATAAAATAATAATGGTTCCTTGAAAAGGTTAACAAAGTAGAGACGCTTTCAGGAAGTGTGGTTAAGGGGGAAAAAGAAAGAAATGAAAACATAGAGCATTTGGAATTAGAAAGGATCTCACTATAGACATAAAACAAACTAAAACTTTTAAGGAACTTTTTTTTCATAGTGGTAGTGTTCTTAATAGTAAAAAATAAGTAAATATTTATCAAGAGGAAAATCAAATGTGATGTATACATTCTGTAGAATAATATGCTGCCATGAAAAAGAATGAATCTTTATGAACCATGTATATGGAATTATTTGTGTTTAAAATATTGTTGTCTTTGCTTCCATGTACATTAAAAAGCTCTATAAGGATGCATCAGAAATTGCTGACACTGGGTATGTGCTTGGCTGTAGGGCACAGTGGGGCTGATCAGGTGGGAAATGGGAAGGAGGGAGGTGTTCACTGTACATACACTTTTTGCCCTTTGAAACTTGTGAATGTATTACTCGTTCAGCAAATTAAATAAATAAAATAAAATACTACTGTGAATAGAATTTAAGCTAATAAATTTAGGAATCTGGCCGTGGTTGATATCTTTCCAGTATTTAATAAGTTGCCAAAATTGATCAAAGAAGAGATATAAAACCTACACCTGCTGGGCATCTCAGCCCCGTCCTGTGATGCATCTGCCTGGAGACAGTGCCGGCCATGTTCTCTCCTGGGAGTTTTTCAAAGTCGTCCCTTCTTCTTTACCCAGCCCTGCCGCTGCTCCGGGCTGGACCACGGACAGCCCTCCGACCAGGCCTCCCGCTGGGGGGCTCGGCCCTGGTCTGTCCCCGCACCAGCGTCCTGGTCAGCATTGGAACTGCTGAGACCACCAGCTCTGCACGTGGCCGGGCAGGAGTCCTACCCTGCCCTGCCGTTAGTGTTACCTTTCTGAGCCGCGCACCTAGCCGGGAAAATGGGAGCATTTCTGACAGTACTTCCAGTACAGAGCTGCTCCGAGGGTGGCATGAAACAGTGACGGTACCGTGTTAGCAGAGGGCATATTGTGTCCTCAGTAAACTTCACTCCTGTCACTGACGCGCTAGAATCTCCCAGTGGCGGACACAGATGTGCGCTCAGCTCCACCGTCCAGAGGAGGTGGTCACCTGACAGCTTCCACCTGTCGCCTCCTTCAGAGCCCACCTTGGCTTTTGAATCCAGGCCACGCTCCTGCTCCTCAGGGAGGTCCCAGACAGTGACTGCGTGGGGTGGGTCGGGGTGGGGCCGCGTGGGCCTCCGTGAGGGGCAGCCGCTTGGTGGGCAGGACCAGGACCGCGTCAGTTCTGCACCTCAGTCTCAGAGCTCCTCGCCCGGTTCAGTGTCCCGTCTTTTCCCTTCACAGACGTCACCCCCAGCCACCCTCTGGTGCTCCCCACTCTCTCAGCGTCTGTTTCCGGAAGAACCCAACTGGCAAGCTTGCCAGGTCTCTTTGCCAGACCCCCACACCTGAGGGATGTGTTTGACTTGTGTGTTGCAGCCACTGCCGCAAATTAGGCCATTCCCTCATTTCTTCACCCTGTAAGCTCTGCCCATCCCTCGGGGGAAACGTTTCCTGCTTTCTAAAATCTCCCTGAGTCCCCTGACAGCTACACGCCCTCCAAGGCCTTTGGTCACTCCGTCCATCCCTGGGGCTGCCTGGGCGACAGGCAAAAGCTGGCTGTGCAGGGACAACGGGCACCCAACCCCTTCCTCTGCGTAAACCCTATGGCAATAATCTGCCTTCATTTTCCCTACACACTCTACATTCTCAATAAATATTATGGAATTGTTGAACTTAAATTAGAAGTTTCATGGGATAGATTTTCCTCTTCTTCTTTTAATGAATTTATCTATTTAATAGAATCATAAATTTAACAGATTCACTGCCTTTTCCCCATGTGATTCTAATAAATGGAACCACCCAGCCCTTTAAGTATTCAATTGTGTTGGGGGAGGAGGGGGAACGTGTTTTCTTTTACATAGTATTTTGATTTTAAAAAAATCTGAAACAAATCAAAATTCCCTTATACAAATACTGGTGAACGTATTCACAAAGTCATCATTCACAGCACATGTGGGATGACACCCTCATGTCAGCGTCCAGGCTGTCCTTTCCAGGCTAGTCAGCACAGCCAGGTGCTGGGAGGACACCTGGATTCCCCAATGTGGGAGCAGCAGGCCGCTGGAGCACGCGGATGCCCGTCTGAACTCTGGAGCGCAGCCTCAGCTTGGTGACGCACATGTAGCCTTGGGTGGCCTGTCCTTGCACGTACTCAGCACTTGAAGGAGGACAGGACGGTGTGGGGAGCAGTGGGGCCAGTACGCAGCCCCTCCCACCTGGCCCTACGACCCTCTGTGAGTGCCGACGTCACCACCCTCTGTGAGTGCCGATGTCCTCGCCTGGGACAAAGAGATCCACTCACCTCCACCTCGTTGGGTTCTTCGGGAAAGTAAGCGAGACAACGGTCAATGGTGTTCAATGGAAGGCTGAACTAGAAGCACAGGATTTGGTCGTTGGATGAATTTTAAATGTCATCTAGTCCCATCTCCTGGGATTGCAGGTGAGGGGGCTGCAGCACAGACAGGGGAAGAGATTTCCGTGTTGGTTCTAGAACGAGTAGTAGGACCCAAGTCTCCAAACCACCCACTTTCCATCCTCTCTCTGCCTCACTGGTGACTCTTCCCGTGACGACATTAACAGCTAACGTGTACGGACTTTACCTTGTGCCAAGCACTTTTCATCCAGTGTCTTCACTGGTTCCACCAACAACCCTGTGAAGCTGGTACGATTGCTCCCCTTCTTTCTGTGGTCAAGGAAACGAGGCTCAGAGAGCTGGAGCACTTGCACGGCTGGCAACTGGGGTGTAGGATCGGAACCCTGTGGTGGCATCCACAGTGCTGCTGATGTATCTGTTCTCCAGCCAGGCCTCTGCTTGGAAGAATCTGCACTACCTCCCAATCCTTAGTAGCACCGGGAATTTTATTTCATTCTCCAAATAGGTATCGCTTGTAATAGTTGGAGTTCATGTATGTAGGTAAGAACAAGTATATTATGCCTTTAAATACTGCATTTAAAGATGAATGTTATTAAATGTTTCTTTTTCAAATGTGTTTTTCTTTTATATCGATAGTTTTCCTAGCTTTATGGCCCATGGCAGAGAAGAGAAGAAGGAAAGACACACACACATACACACACACACTTCACCTTGTACTCTCTGCTTTTAAAAAATCCGACTTGTTCCTTCCTCAAAATATTTATACTTTAATTAAAATGGCCTATGGCAAAGCTAATTTTCATGGGAGATCACTCCTCACTGATCTCCAATTATAGGCAGTTGCTATAGTTATACCTGAATGAAGCAAGATCCGCAATATAATAACTTTGAAATACAAAACTTCTTCCCAAAATGTGCTCACTCTTCCGCCATCTATTGGGCCAGTTAGGAGGCTTTTCGGGACCCCCTCTCCCAACAAGGGAGTCTAAGGGTCCAAGGCAGAGTCAGGTTTTCACAGTGGTGGTGCACCTCTGTGCCGTCACCGCAGCTTTTGGGACCACAGTGAGTAAAACAGTGACTGACAGAATCTGTGACTTAGGCCGCTCAGTCAGCTCCAGTATAAATTTCTGCCATGGCTGAAGCGTGGGGGGTGGGGGGCTCCCACTGGGTGCACTTGGCAGCGCCCTGAGAGGCAAGTGTGTCCTGTATGTTTCTTTAATGGTTTCAAGTGAAGACAAGACCACAAATAATTTCTCATTTCCTAGAACTGTCAGAAGAACAACAAAAAGCATGTGGCAATGACTTCCACATTTTTTTTCTAAAAAATAATTCCCATGTCCTTGTTTATTATGGAGAATGTTGAAAAACAAACATCAAATGTTGGAAGGCAAACATCAAAAAGGAGGATTTCTTGGATATTGAAAAATATTAACTACAAGTTAGAACCAAAGATATGGCTGTTTTTCTTTTATACTTAGAGCATAATTGTATTGGTTAATAAATAGCCAATAATAGACATATTGGGAGCATTTATGCTTTCAATTCCAATTCTGTGTATGTCTTGGGAAATTCTTAGGAGATTTTTCTTAAAAGCTATACGGACCCTGAGTGTACTATCCCTTTCCTCTGTGGCTTTTCCTTTATATATAGAAAATGAGGGAGAAAAAAGGCCTGGCTCCCTGCTGGGTCATCCGGGAGACCCCTGCAGGGCAGGCTCCATGACCCACGACCCTCGACCTTCAACCCTCAACCTTTGCCCATCACCCCTCGCCTGGGGATCAGGGAGCCAAGCTCACAGAGGCCTCCGCATCAGGATTTGGCCTGGGACAGTGGACACCCCGCCTCTCCACCTGGCCTCTGATGCCCGGTGAGCACCTTTCCCTACTGAGCAGAGAGTAAAGGTGACCTTGAGCTCACTGCGGTGCCACAGTCTCGTCCTGTTCCAGCAGTGCTTTGTCTTTCTTTTGAAGAGTTAAAATAATATTATTGTTATTAACTACGGATCATTTTAAAATGTATTTAAACTCTTCTGTCCCTTCCTCGCTAAGGTGTGGCTTTGGAGAAAGCCCTGGTTACCCGCCCCGTGAGAGTCGCCAGTGCTACCCGGCAGTGGCTGGTCAGGCGCCTGGACCCCTCGTTCGCCCTGGACCCCTCGTTCGCCCTGGACCCCTCGTTCGCCCTGGGCCCCTCGTTCGCCCTGGGCCCCTCGTTCGCCCTGGACCCCTCGTTCGCCCTGGACCCCTCGTTCGCCCTGGAGCACGAGTTTCTCTGTCTTCATCGCCAGGTGGACGACGACTGATCTTACTAACAGAACGCAAATCTCCTTTCCTGATTTGCTGCGTCTCCCCAGACCAAATCCAGCTCTTTTGGGGAGCAGAGACACCTCTGTGTCCTCGAACCAAGCCTGGTTCCAGGGTTGTGCTTCCCAAAGTCCCTAACGTCCTCGCCTGCTCAGCGGCCTGGCAGGCAGTCCTCCCTCCTCTCCCAGGGTGACCCTGGCCAGACTGGGAACGCCATCGGTTGTACCTCTTGGGTCCCACCTCGTGGCTGGGCACTGGGCACCAATTTAGACACAAGCTCCTTTCAGGCAATTTTTACGACAGTTTTACAAACAAAAGAAGTGATTTGGGGTGGTTTTCAAGTCATCTTTCAACGGTTGCCGATGGCATTTCGTGTGTCCTCAGCCTGCTTACCTGCCTTTCTCCCTTCCTGCCCCTCTGTCCCCTCCAGTCCCCACCCCGGCCCCCTCTGCCCGCCTTCTTATGCCCCAAATAATCTGTCCTTCTTCTGCCCACTTACCTCCAAGCACAGACCCAATTAAGCTCCCTTAATTAGGATTGATGCAGGAAATAATTAAAACGCCTCACAGAAGCAAACAGGGGACAGGGCACCTCCTCCCGTCCTCCGGGGGGAGATGGGCAACCTCACCTGACAAGCCTCGCCTCGGACGGCTCCGTGTAGATGTTGTTGGTTAGGGAAGTAGCCCTTCCTGCGAGCCAGAGACAGTTTCAGGGGCCTCGACTCTGTCATCTGACGCCTGCTGACAACTGCAGGTGCACTTGAGCGTGAAGGGGTTTCCAGTGACTGTGCCCGGACAACAGGCGGAAAGCAGGACAGCCCCGGCCACCCGGCACGTGCTCGCTCTACCTGCCATCACGATTCCCGTGGGACTCATGGGAAAACTGAAGCAGAGAGAGGTCAGGTAGCCAAGGTCACCCCGCCAGTGAGCGGAGGAGGTGGCCTGGAGCCTGGGCAGCCTGGCACGTGACGCTCTCAGCGCTGCGGTGCCCACGCTGCCCTGGCCGTCTCAGTGCTGGGAAAACAGACACTTGGCACCTGGGGCGACCAGGTGGACAGGATAAGTGAGCAGGAATTAGGGGGCCCTGCCTGGAGCTCCTCTGAGCCAGCTCAGTGCAGAGCCGAGAAGGGGACCTGGGTCTTGGGAGTCACCCTTGCCCCAGCCTCGCAGGACCAGCTTCAGACACCCAGACTCTGCTGCCCCAGAGCACCCCCTGCTCCCCTCATGAGGCGAAGGCGTCACCCGGCAGAACCGAGTGGTCCCTCCACGGAGGTCTGTGACTGAAAGGAGGTCAGGGGAGGAGTGGCCCCCTGGAAGGAGGCCGTGGGTGTTGAGACCTCACGGGACTTTGGAAAAGCCGTCGTATCCCAGGCCTTGTCTTAGGTCATAAGGTCACTCAATGGTCACTTACGGCCTCAGAGATGAGGCCGGGAGGGAGAGAGGGCTTTGGGAGGTGGCCTCAGGCTCATGTTCCAGCCACTCCAGAGGTGCCTCAGTGGGGCCCACCCATGTCAAGGGGCACGAAAAAGGGGGTTGGTGCCGAATTTGGGTCAGATAATTTGTAAGTGGCAACTGTCAGCTGAACAAAGGCGGAGAGCTCTTTCTTCAGCGTGAGAATTTTGGCCAGGAGGACGGTAGGGGTGCAAGAAAGCCAGTGCTCCACCCCACGCTCCCACAGCTTCTGCTCAGAGTGGACACACCGTCACCTCTGCCCAGATTCCACTGGTCACAGCGAGTCCCGTGGCTGAGCCCAACTCGTGGGGAGGGAGGCGCATCCCACCCACAGGACGCTGTTCAGGGCAGGAGGGGAAGAAAGAGTCGTGAGCCAACACCACGGTCGTCCCCACTCCAACCTTTGAGGGACATCCGCCTGTTGCCCCCAATCTCGATTTGTGGGTCCAATCCAGCCTAAAGCCCCTGGGAAGAGAGAACCAAGAGGGGACAGTTCTTACCGATGGAACTGGCTGTCCCATGGGCACCACTGGGCAGTGTCAGGGCAGCAGCTGTTTTTAAACCTCCGAGTCAGGTGAGGCCCTGGCTTTGCAGGGCTGGTGAAGTGGGATCAGGAACAAGTATAAGAGAAAGTCCCCTCCGGGACATCACCCAGGTGGCCTGGCTTCCCCACTGTAAGGCCACAGAGACGTTGAGCCGCAGAGCACCTGCGTGTAAGGAAATTAAATGATTCATGAGATTCATGAGCTATGAGCAGTACAGGTTAAATGACAGAGAGCAAACTAGTGAGGGAACCAGGGCTTATTACCAAGCGCCCAGTAGGATTTCATTTACTCTTCACAACAATTGGAAGGTAGGCACTGTTACCCTGCTGTCCAGAAAAGGGAGCAAGGACTTGGAGAAATTCTATGACCTGCCCAGGAAAAGCTTGTTCTTTCTTTATCCCATTAGATCTGCTCGCATTAATTAGGCAGAGATGGAGGAAAGAGAGTGGCATTTTAACAAGTTAGGGTGACTTCCTGAGACTCACAAAAGTGCTGCCATGGTCCCTCTGTTCTGCGGATGTGATGGCATTGTACCTGGTGGGTGACCAGTGGACGCACAGGTGGGGAGTAGAGTCAGAAGGATCGTGCTCACAGAGGGAACTCCAATAATGCGTCTGAAACCAAAATGGGAGCTGGAGCAGAGCCTAGGATGAACCTTGAACTCTCAACTCCCGGTGTGGGAATTGGTCCTCAGTGCAACTGGTTTCAGCTGCTAGTTCCTAGCTAGAGCTGTGTCCGACATTTCTGAAAAGCCGAGTGACCCTGCCCGGCTCCTGCCCTCACCAGCGCTCTCCTCCACAGCATGGCTGCGGACGGCAGTGGTATCTTCCAAGGACCTCGGCGGGTCAAGGGAGGTAATACCTTTCCACTTGCGTGGACACTGTCGGTCCTTAATCAGGGTATTTTCAGACACATAGTCGCCTTTCTCCGTATCCAGGCTTCTGTGATCACCACGGGAAATTCCAAATCCATTACAACAATTTGCATAATCTGCCCTTTGATCTGCCGGATTGTTTTCTCCTTAGAAAAATGCTACTACGCCTGAATTCTTTATTCTTAACCTTTTGCACAATGAAAGTGTTTTCCAGCCTTCAGAAATTTCTTAAGTGGATGTGATATAAACTTAAAAAATACATGCTTTATCCTCACCAGCCTAAGCGCTGGGCTTGCCACGTGGCTGGGATTTTGCTGGGGCTGAAGGGCAGCCGTGACAGACGCAGCTTCCTGGGATCACTCAGTCAACGAAGCTGTCAAATGGGATATTCATCCTAGGAACTGCCCCTGGGTACTTGGCACCATTCTTAGTGCTATTCTGCAGTTCACTCACAGGAAGAGAGGTGGGGCAGCTGACCTGGCTGGAATCGGAGCGGGACTGTCCACCTGTTTAATTTCTTCCCCAGTCCCGGACCAGCCAGCAGAGCCCACAATACTCAAACAGGCAACTGAGAACAGGTTTTAAATGCAGATCCTTTCAAACCAACTTTATAAGAGTCGCATGTGAGGCAATTAGGGACATTTGAAATGGGTATTGGATAATATTAAGGAATTATTATTAATTATGTAAGAAAATGCCCATTTTAACAAGGAAATGCATATTGAAGAGGGTAAGGATGAGATGGTCTGACATCTAGAATTTGCTTTAAAATATTTCAGAAAGAAGGAAAAAAAGGAGGAAAAGTGGAAGGGAGAAAAGAAAATGAATAAATGAATTATGGTAATTTCCTGATAATATTTGAGTCTGGGTGATGGTAAATGGGGTCTTTGTACAGACACTTTTGTGACGTTTGATACTTTTCACAATAAAACAAGCAGGTCTTCCATATTCCTAAGCTACAGTAATGAATGAAAACATCCACGTTTCAAGAATGAGGCAAGCAGAGAACAGCAATAGGAGGATCTAGGATAAATATTTGAAACGTACAAGAGTCATTGCTGTGACAACCAAGAGGAAACTGTTCGCCCTTCTCCCTGAAATTTCTTTTGTGGAGCAAAGGAAAATCTTTTAAAGGAGTAGTTTTCTATTTTTTGAGGAGATGAAAAGATATGCCATCTTTTAAACAAAACTATGATCATACAAGGGGAGAATAAAGCATCTAATAAAATTAATGTTATCATTGTTGGAAGAAATTAAAAGAGAAACAGCACTTTGGCACATTAAACAAGCAACATGAAAAATAAAAATAGATAAAAATATTCAAAAACTGGAAATTTATTAAGAAATAAGAAGAATATGAATAAAGGTAACATTTTTGCTCATCTGATTTGATTTTATCCTATGATGGCCAACAGAGTATAAGAAATAAGCACTCTAGTTTGGGGACTATAAATTGGCACAGTATTTTTGAAGGGTGATTTAGTATTATCTGTTAACATTTTAAAGACATATGCCCTTTGGCTCTGTAATTCCACTTCTAGGAAAATTTCCTGTAGAAGTGGTCATGCGTGCAAAATAATACACGCACAGAAATGTACAATGCAACTCTGTAAGTGTGAAAAACCAGGAATCATGTAAATGTCCATTCACTGGGAAATGCTTGAATACACTATAATATGTATATTTGACAACTAGTGCTACATAGTCAAGGAAAAGAACATCATAAATATGTTAATACTGACAGGAGAAGGAAGAGTTTCACTTTTATACTTCCATATTGTGTGAATTTTAACTAAAAGCACAAGTAAATCTGTAATTTGCATAATTTAATTAAAGGCAACACAAAAACATAAAAGAAACTAACAGGCACATAAAATAGGGCCTAGAACTACAGTCTTTGTAATGGGATCAGAATTTAATAATCAGGCTGGGTGCCGTGGCTCACGCCTGTAATCCTAGCACTCTGGGAGGCCGAGGAGGGAGGATCACTTGAGCTCAAGAGTTTGAGACCAGCTTGAGCAAGAGTGAGACCCCATCTCTACTAAAGATAGAAAAATTAGCCATGTGTGATGGTGCACACCTGTAGTCCCAGCTACTCAGGAGGCTGAGGCAGGAGGATGGCTTGAATGAAGGGAGTGACTTCTTTGCTGAATTGCTCCGTTTTCCAACGCTGGAAGAATATGTCCTCAAGTTTTTGTGCCATTCACAATATGACAACTATAGACATGACATCCTTTAATGTCTAATCTGCATTACTAACATTTCCTCTATGGCTCCCATAAGTCTGAACAATCAAGAAAACAATCAATCAAGCCCTGATTTGTAGCATTTGCTAATGTCCATGGTGTAAATGCTCCCACCAGGGTTGATTTCAAGCTGCCAGGGTGTCATGACCGGATGCAGACTGGAGAAGAGATTCACTGTGGCCACCATCACATAGTATTTCCACCATGAAGATATTAATATTAATACAATAGATGAAACTTAAAGAGCAATAGCAAATAATAGTAAAATGTAGTAAAAAAAATCAGGAAGTGATGAGTTTTAAGTGTTTATTGCTTTTTCTTTTAATACAACTTATCTAGTTGTGAATGTATATAATTTACTTTTTAATAATGCCTGTGTTTAACAACCAGCTTGCAAAGTTCCTGAAAATCTGACCATTGACTCTTTCAAGCCAGTGCAAGCTGGCACTACCATTCTGCTGTAGATGGCCCCACAGAATGGCAAGAAAGAGAGAAAAAAACAGTCAGACATGTGTTATGACTGAAGCTAGAGGTGTGGGGGATGTACATTAAGAGAGAGGATGGGCTGGGCACGGTGGCTCATGCTTGCAATCCTAGCATTTTGAGGGGCTGAGGCAGAGGATTGCTTGAGGCCAGGAGTTTGAGACCAGCCTGGGCAACATAGCAAGATCCTGTCTCTACAAAAAATAAGAAAAAAATTAGCTGGATGTGGTGGTTGCACACCTGTAGTCACAGCTACTGGGGAAGCTGAGAAAGGAGGATCTCTTGAGCCCAGGAGTTCAAGGCTGCAGTGAGCTACGATGACACCACTGCACTTCAGCCTAGGGCAACAGAGTGAGACCCTGTCTCAAAGAAAAAAAAAGAGAGAGAGAGAAATGGAGGAGAGTGAGGAGTGAGGATAAAGCAAGAAGCAGAGAGTGGAGGGTCTTTCCTGTCACTCCCCATTAAAGACTTGGGAGGAGACTGCATGGGCACATTGAGAAAGACCCCAGACCAACACTTCCAAGATGCCCTTGGCTCCCTCCAGGTGTGGAAGGCAGTTAGAAATTTCTGTTGACACCTGTGGGGGCACTCAGAGGTCACTAAAGTTTCCCAGAGGAGCAGCCAGAGTGGGGTGAAAGGACCTTGGGGCAGACATGGGGCTGAATACCTGAACTAACGACAATGTGCCCCATCGTCAGACTCAGGGGAACACGCCAGGGAGGCTAAGGTGGCACCATCTTCAGAGAGGGCCATTGGGCTGTGACCAAGCTGGGAACAGACCACGAGTTGTGTCATCCAGAGACTGCAGCGTCTGTTAGAACATCTAGAGACACACCCAAACTGACTGCATGTCACAGACCACCCGACAACGCACCCCAGGCCCTAGGCTGCCCTTTCTGCCAACGCTGCAGTATCATTTACACCCTTATACTCAGAAGCAACCTTTGGGGGTCAGGGAGAGAGGGGCCATCGAAGATCATGTAGTACGAAAGAGCCTGAGCTACCCTAGAGACAGTCTAGATTATTGGATCAAGGCATTTATTAGATTAGACAAAAATGTAATTTTTCCCCTGCTACTGAGCTCCCACCAAGTGCAAAATCTGCCCAGGAAATCTAGTCTCCTTATTTTCTTGCTCTAGTAAACGTCATTTGTAACCCCATGATAGAATCTTAATTGGGGGTTTGCAAATTCCGTATAAAACCAGGCCAGTGTCCATGTGCAATTGCATCTGGATTTACAAAGCACGTCACTCTGGAGGGACTTCTGGTGAGGCTGCCGGCAGCGTCTGTGGAGGGAGCTGTGGGCAGAGTTGGGTCTGAGGCAGGGCATGGGCTGCGCGGCACTGACAGCCCGGGGTCCCCTGCCCTCGGAGGTCCCCTGCCCTCGGGGGTCTCCTGCCCTCGGGGGTCCCCTGCCCTCAGGGTGCAGCCCCCGCAGCTACAGGGAACTGCATGTGCAGAGGGAGACGGTAGGCGAGGCCCGACTCGAGTTGGTCGAAGCCCTGCCGGACAGAACACAAACACACTCCCGTGAGGACACGTCTGCGCGCTGGCCAAGGACGGCTGCCACACCTGTCAAAGTTCATCCTCCTCCCACTGCGCTTCTGAGCTGTGCCATTAAGGGACCCATTGGTTGAGCACCCTGGGGACTTCCTTCTCTCTCCTTTCATTCCCACAGTGGCTCCAGGCCCAGGAACCCAGGGCACAACAGCTTCAGTTTCCCACTTTCCTGGAGTTTCCTGGGGGCCTCCGGTTAGCCCAACTCTTGCTCCATTCCGGGAAGGCTCGCGACGACCCAGGGTCGCGTGTGCAGGCAGCAGGAAGCGCCTCCAGCGTCATGGAGCCAACGAGGCCATTTTCCATCCAGGGCTCATTGACTTGCTTTGAGAGTTCTTCAAAAGCCAATTCCTTACACTTCGCAATTTAATGTGTTTATTTACTCCAGGTCTTTATAGGAGGCGAAAACACCTCTCCTTAAAACGACATGTGCACTTAGAGTATTGCCATCGTAGGATTTTCAATCAGTTTTTGTTTTATTCTAAGCAGGGTTTTGTGGGCAGCTTTAGACGTGGCACCAGCCCCGTCACCCACCTCTTTCATGTGTCCTTGATCTGGCTGGGGCAGAGGACCCCATCTCTCGGGGAATGCCCGTGCACCCACGACCCAGGCAGGGCATGGCAGGCTTCCTGGGAGAGAAACAAGAGCCTTGGAAGTTCCCAAGGCCGAGACACCACATCTGCTTGGCGTCCCCTCCAGCTGGCACTCCCAGGGACGGCCTTGGGCTTTGTCAGAACAGCAGTCGCCAAGGGTGCCCTTGGGCCCCGGGAGCTGAGGCTGGTTTTCTGCAGCTGCTGGGGAGGAGGCCCTGGGTGTGCTCCATGGAGCTCCGGGCTCGCCCCGTGAGGGCTGTCCTCTTCCAGCCGCCCCCAAGGGGCAGCTTGTTCACCCACTCTCCTCACAAGCCTATTTGCTGTTTGTTGCTGTCTTGGTTGTCACCTTCCAAATTGACACCCCGCTCGGGTGGACCCTCGTGGAAAAGGCACAGTGGTCTCAGACTGGAACTACTCCCTGTCCCACGCTCGGGGTGAAAAGTGCTCCGTGTTCAAACGCCCACTCTGCATTCGAATAGCCGGTGTGACTCCCGCCTTGTGTTAAAATAAGGGAAATGATCTTCTTTTGCCCCTTTCTTGTAGAACCAAAATTGTCCCATTTTGGCTGTGCAAGTGACTTCAGGGTCCCACAGAAGAGCAGGGAACCCTGAAGAAGCTTCCAAATGAGGGCAAATGTTTTTCCTTCTTCCCATTGACCCAGATTGCTCACAGCCTCTCATGACAGAAACAGTCGTTTCGATGGAATTATCTTTAAGATGCCTGGATTACGGCAGATTGATATGAACTGTGGACGATGCCTTTGAGTAAAAGTCTATTTCCCATCAGGGTCCCGTCTGGGAAGTTACACATTTTACCGAATCACGGGCATTAACTAATGAGGCAGGAGGAGTGCCAGGGCTGCACCACCTGTCTGCAAACCCATCTGTAGGGTGCTGGGTAACAACCCGAAAAGTTAGGGCCAGGGTATTAAACCACAGCTGCTGTGCAGAGACCTATGCATGGAGGCCATTCCCAGGGCGTGAGGAAGTAGCTCTGTCTGAGATATCATTAGCTAAAACAGGAAAGCAAAGGGTGACAGGAGAAGAGTAAGCCAGGGAGTGGAAGAAGCCTTTGCAAGATGTGTATCTGACGTAGAACTCATATAAAAAACATGAAGAACTCTTACATATCAATAAGAAAAAGAGAAAACCCAATTAAAAGTGGGCAAAAGACATGACCAAGCTTGTCACAAAAGAGGCCAATACATACACAAGAGGGTGCTCATCCTTGTTAGTCCTGGAGGAACCACAAGACACCCACAGAGGGGCTAAAACAAAAACGAGAGGTAAGAGACTAAGCGCTGGTGAGGGTTTGGCGCTGTTAAACCTCTCGAGCCCTGCCAGTGGGAGTGTAAGTGGACGCGACCACTCTGGAAACTGAATGTCCATGTGCCCGGTTACACCCCGTTCCCCGGCAGTACCGCACTCTCAGGTAGGCACCCAGCAGAAACACATGTGAACGGTCACCAAAAGACACAACCCAAAATGTTCATATCCTGGGCCCCTGGGTGAGGGCAAGGTGGAACAGAGCAGCCGCCTGGCCTGGCATGCAGAGGAAGCGAGACATGAACCCGTGTTATTTCAAGCCTGAGATTTCGTACTTGTTTGTTACTGCAGCATAACCCAGGCCACACTGACCGATGCATCTCCCCTCTGTGAAAATGTGCGCGAAGAACAGGCATTCACCCCATGTGTTGTGTTTTCAGCCTATTGGGCTTAACGATATGACTTGTGGCCCACCAGGGCATCGTGGCTGGACCCTCCAGGAGAGAAGAGCCACTGAAGAGACCAGTGCCCTCTCGTCTTCACAAGGCCACTCCCTAATTCCAACCACTCTCCTTTGTGTATCCCCCAGAGACTGCTGGTGATCAGTCTAGCCTCTTCCCCAGCATGGCTTTGACGTGGTGCAGAACAGGGCATTAATCAAATTTGCCCCATGACATATGGTGCCCTAGACTGAAAATATACTCTCTATTCCATTATGTCCGGCTAGATAGACGTTCGATAGAGCTCCCCAGAGACTCTGCAATGTGATCAGAAGACTGAGCCAAGGTACTCCAAAAATGCAAAGCCAGCAGCACTTGCAAAGGCCATCCCGAGGCTCATGGACCGGAAAGAAGGTGGCCAGACAGAGGGAATGTGAAAGAAAGCTCTTGACTTGGCTCTTGCCAGGCATTTGTGCCAGGTGTGCATAACCAGGTGTGCATAACCAGAGCCTACAGCCCCCCACTAGCTTGGAAAAATCTACTGGGAAAGTGGTAGATTGGATTACCGTTTACCCCCTCTCCGAAATAGACTATACGTCCGGAACTTTTTCCATGTGATTGGTGGGTGCCCCCGGTGGAATATGTGGGGGATAACTTATCTCCAGTTGATTGAGAGCTTTGCCACGACTTGCTTTGTTGGCCAATGGAATGTTGGTAAACAAGATGCTAATAGAGGCCTCCCAAGTGCCTGCATGGTTTGTCTTGGCTTCCTGCCCTTCTGCCATAAAAGGGACATGCCCCATTAGCCGCTGTTCTAAGAAGAATGAGGAGATTCAGTGAGCGGACCTGAGCCAAGACCACTGCCCGGAGCCAAGCCCAGCCCAACCCAGCTGAGCCAAAACCCGCACACGGCTCTGTGATCAAGAAATACGAACAGAGGTTCTGGTCTTGTTTGTTAAGCAGCATTTTTGCAGCAATAGCTGTCTTATACAAAGAACAAAAGCCAAACATAGGTGTTTCCTCTATTAAAGAGTGACATCTGAGATATACCTGTTTTCATGCAAAATTTAGGGAGCTATGATGACACGCCAGTCACCAGGTCTTAGCTTCATTCGGGTTCTGTTTTGCACATTCTGAGCATATAAAGACATGTAATTCCCACTTCTCTTTGAGCGTCATGTCCTTGGCACCTGGGTGCAGCATTGAGTGTGGGCTGTTTGGTGACAGCACCTGGGGCCACGCTGCTGCTACCACTGCCTCTTGCTGCAGAATCGCACTCGCCGGTGAAATCCAACTCTTGGAGGCTAATTTATCTCTTCTCCTCAGCATCTATTCTGACAGGAGAATCACCCTCAGCAGATTCCTGAAGAGCAGCTGCTGTTGGTGCCTGTGAAGTGCCAGTGACCTGGTGGGACCGATGCTTCTGCCGTCTGCTCTTCCCCTGAACCCTGCCTGTTCTCAGCACGGGTGCTGCAGAGCTGGAGGCCCAGTGCAGGAGGGGCTGGGCCTGGGGTCATCTCCTCCTCTGGTTCCATTGCCTCTCGAAGCTTTTCTAACGGCCACCCTAGGACTCCTGGTGCCTGCGCCACCCCTTCCCACACTTGGGACTTCCAGATGCGGGTCTCAGGTAAGCATCATCTGGGCCTTTACATGAATGTCACTCAACTCTACTCGTCCCCGTTTCCCTCCAGTACGACTCTTTGCACAGCTCCATTTGTTGGTCAATAAAATCTGCGTCCCGTGGGTAAAGCCTGCTCTCATTGCCAAAACCCGGGATCATAGTGAGCACATTTCTGGATGTCAGGGCGAATGAGGAGAAGCCACATCACGGCAGATAAGTCCCTCTTCACCTTAGAGGAAGGTCAGACACGATGAAGAGGAAAATACCAAAATATCTCCTAGTATGAATAATGGCCTGGCTATGAAACCAGGAGAACTAATAAAAGCGCCCGCCCACCACTGCCCGACAGCCCACGCCTGGCAGCTCTGCTTGGCCAGGCCACAGAGACTCTTCCTGGTTCTCTAGTCCCTGCTGTGGCACAGTCGGACCTGGGAAAGTCAGGTCAAGGTGAGACCTGGGCAGGATTCTTACTCACGTCCTTGCCTGTCACTGGTGACCCCCAGCACTGTCCCTCTGACACCACCAAGGTCAAGGGGCAGCAAAGCTCAAAGCCACTGCCCTGCCCCAGCCACAAGCTGCCCTCTCCACACATGAATTCTGGCCCCCACATGCCACCTTTCCAATTTAGCTCATGCCAGATCAAGAGCCAGTTGGAGGACAGACACGGGGTTCAGGAAGGGAGACGTGATAAATCAAGCTGTCCACTGTGAAAGCTGGCCTAGAGACCTGAGCTGCCACCTGGGGCCATGGTCTGGCTTCCTGGCCCCTGGCCTGCTGGAAGCTCAGGGCCCTGTGCCAGGGAGGATTGGGGGTGCCCAGCAGACTGACTCAGCCAGGGCCTCCAGAAGGCAAGATGGGCCCGAGCCCAGCGTGCTGAGCACAGGGAAATGGAGGCACAGCAGAAGACCCTCCCTGGGTCACATTTACCCAGATCCTCAACTAAAGTTTCAATATGGAGGAGGGTAAATTTGGCACATTGTTGATGTCTCTGTGGAAGAAGGCATCCTACATGTTGAAGTTACAAACAGGTATTATTAGACAGGGTCATGCCTTCAACAACTGATCTATCACTTGGCGTAGGTCCTCAATAGTCAAGCAATCAGCATTTGCCAAGCAGGAGGGGACTGGTGGGTGCAGACAGACAAGTGTTCCGGTCAGTAGCAACACAGCACACACGCACGTGTGCACTGTTGTGCATAATAACCTAGGTGACAACCAGACATAGTGTGTCCAATTGCCAGGATCATTGCATGAGCCCAGAAAACAATACTTTTGTCCTTGATGGCTGCTGTTTCTGTGGGTGTCTCTGTACCCATGATGAATCGATGGTTCACAGTGATAATGGCATGATACCAGAGTGTTGCTAATCTTCCCACGTGACCCAGTGTATCTTTGCTTTGTACATGAGATGACACACAGGTATGTAGTAACAGAACTTTAATTTCTGTGCCAAGAGGCTGGGTGTTGGATGCTCATGTGTCTTATTATAAGCCCTACGAGGACAGGTACTTTGTCTCCTGTGGTTCCTGTCCCTCATTGCACCACTGGAAAGGCATTTCAGTTTCATGGAAAGAGCGTGTTCCATAGGGCTGTACACAGATCAAAGCCTGGTGATCTTGAGTAAGTTCCTCATCCTCTTTGAGCATCAGTGTCTTCACCTGTCAAATGGGTCTGGTACCACCTGCTTTACCGTTTGTTGTAAGGGTTCTAAATTCAATCAGGTGTAGAGATTTTTCCACTTCCAGGGGGCTCATCGTGATTGATGGTTTGGGGGTCAGAGACAATCCTGGAACAAAAGATGAAACTGGAAGACAGTTTGTGTGTGTGCACACCTGCACGTGGGTATGTGTGAGTGTGTCCGCATGAGTGTCACGCCGGAGACGTATGACACTGTCAAGAATTGGAAGTTCTCCAGAAATGGCTGTTTGTCCCTGGAATGAGTGTTTTAGAGTAAGTGCAAATATCTTGGTAAAAAATTGGCTCTACCGGCTTTAGTAACTCTTTAGAGGAAGAGCAGGTGAGCTGAGCTGTAGATCACCCCTGCACTAAACATGCTCTTGGGAAGGTGACTTTCCCTAAAGGCCCACGCCGGCCTTGCGAAGTGCATGGACACCCAGTCAATCGCCCTCCTGTCCACAGAGCACATTTTCCTCCCCTTCCCCTAGGACACATTTCCCGCTCCCTGGAGAGCTTTAGAAAGAGACAAAAGGTACAAGTCAGAAGTCGTCGCTGGTCATGTGTGCATAGAAACCACGTCATATAACCCGTGCTCTCCTTTCATTGGTGCTGGAAATAGACAAGGTGCCCAAGTAGCATCTTGAAAGTGAACAAATCTAGAACAAATTGCAATGAAGGAGCAAATCATTAATTAAGATGAACAATTCCCACCTCAACAAACTGGACTTTTGTAGATCAAAGTGCATGGAGCAGCTTTGAAATGAAAGACCCAGCAGAAGGAACACAGCTGTGTCTAATCCCTGGATTAACACGGAAATGGAATCCTGTTTGTAAAATAGCCTTGCCTCCGTGGGCTGCCTGAGCTTCAGCTTGCGGGGTCTACTGGCTGGCGCTGGCCTCTGGGTCCCCTGACCCGGCCCCTGGGGGCTGGCAGGGCGGCTGGCACGCCCAGCCTCAGCAGAGCCGTAAGCGCATCACATGGCCAGAGCGCTCCAGCGGGCTGGGACGCAGATGTGCCACCCAGAGACAGAGGGGCACAGAGAGCCCGCGCAGTCCTCTACCTTCCTTTCAAAGGACGAACCAAGAACCCTAACATTCTCATGGAGCTGACACGACCCTCAGGGGAATAAGAATCCTTGCTTTGTTTTTTCTAAACAGCTTTATTGAGGTGCGATTCACATTCCATACAATTCATTCATTTTAAAGCATACAATTCAGTGGTTTTGATATAATACATTAATTTTAAAAACCTGTGGTGGGCCGGGC
>CM052439.1:3714693-3732995 GCA_028533085.1 Varecia variegata
TTATTTATACTTGGGCCCCATTCCCAAGATGTCTCATCATGTATACGTAAATATTTCAAAATGTGAAAATATCTGCAATCTGACACACTGCAGGTCCCAAGCATTCTAGATAAGAGATATTCAGCCTGCACAACTTGAGTGGCTTTCTAGTTATTCACAGGGTTGAGACGTTCAGCCTGATTCTCTCCTGCTATTTTTTATATTTCACAATCCACATCTCAGTTTGTGGAATAGAATCTAGGAGGGAACCGTCTCTCCACCCCAAACACACACCCTACCCTCATCCTCCCCAGGCAGAAATCAAGGAGGGGTTTCTCACTGTGGTTTGCAGCTTATAGATATAAAAGATTCAGGGTTAGCCTACGTTTCCCTTCCCAGTGTCCAGGCCGCTGGGAGCACAGACTCGTGGGGTGGAGAGGGTGAGGGAGCTGCCCACGGGGGAGTCCTTCCTGGTCACCAGCAGCTTTCAGGGAAGAGCCTGTGTCCCTGAAATGCCCAGCTCCAAAGGACTGTAGGGCAGAACCAGGATGGCAGTGGCACATGAGAAAGAGGAAGAGGAAGAGGAGAGAGAGGAAGAGGAGGAGGAGGAGAAAGTGGAGATTACTTCAGCTTTTGGCTCTCCCTGTCCTGGACTTGGGTCAGACCCAGAGGCAAGGGGTAGGGGACCCAGTTGACATCTGGGTGGATTCAGCCAGAGGATAGTAAGAGTGTCGTTCCCACTCAGGGCGGAACACAGAGCCTCGCACAGATGTGTATTATGTTTATACTGACATACACGCAGGAGGGAACGAACCAGGCTTGGTCCCTGGGAGAGCCTGAGCCAATGCTGGAGGCCCCACGCAGGGCAGGGAAATACCGTGCTTCTGTTACCCGCTTTGCTAATATTTGCTCAAAGTCAACACACAGAGCAGCAGGGCCAGGGAGATCCGAAGGGGACAGAGAAGAACGGGCAGAAAGTAGCCTCTGGGAGACCTTCTGCCCTGCCCCCTATTAGCCGTGTGATTTCAGTCACATTCTTCAACCTCTTTGGGTCTTAGCCTCTAATTTGTCAAATTTGAGGCAAGACCAGCTGACCCTTAAGGTTCTGTTTAGCATTTCTATGTGGGGATCCCAGGACCCGGTGAACTGACATTTGAACACATACGAGATCCAGAGAAATTTGTAACAGGTAAAAATTTTAAGGATGACTGTTACCAAGGGAGGTTGTGGGATTTTATTCTCAGAAAGCTCCTTAAGAATGAATAGATAACTCTCTTCCTAGACTCATTTAAGTGCAATTTTGCCAGAGGGGAGAGAGCTGAGCCGGTTGGCTCTGGGCTCTGTGAACAGCTTCATCATCCTCTAATTCAGCTACTCCATCTTCTGTGAGTGCTGATGACAGAAGCCGGGAATCCCAGGGTAGGTGAAAGAAGTTAGTCTGAAAAGGCTACATACTGTTACGGTTCCAACCATAAGACATCCTGGGAAAGGCAGGACTATGGAGGCAGTAAAAGGCTCAGTGGCTTCCAGGGGTTTGGGGGAGAAAGTGGGAGACGACTAAGTGGGGGATGGGGGTTTTTAGGGCGGTGGATCTACTCTGTATGATCCCGCAGTGGCGGATACATTTCATTACGCATTTGTCTAAATCCATAGAATGTACAACACAAAGCGTGAAAACTAATGTAAACTGTGGGCTTTAGTTAATAACAATGTATCAGTATTGTCTCATCAGCTGTTACAAATGTGGCCAGTGCAGGATGTTAACAGGAAACTGTGCGTGGGGCCATAGGAATGTACAGGAACTTTTCACTGCACGTTTCTATAAACCCGGAACTGCTCTAAAAATAGTCTATTAATTTAAACAAAAATTCTTCTTAAAAAAAGCTCCTCTAAGCAGTTATCATGGGAAAAAAATAAGAACACTGGTGGATTTTCTTATTCTAGTTTTGTTTTGTTTTTTTCAATTTTGTGATTTAATTTCATCTGGAGGGTGGGCAGGAGGGCACCATATTTGTATTTCAGTGTCAAAGGCCTCCAAAGGCTAATGAACATGTCTGTTTCCAGCACAGGAGAAACTAAGTGGTCTTTCTTCGCATATAATAACATTGTAGTCTAGCGCAAGTCCTCTAGCAAGGACTTTTCAAAAGTCTGACATGTCATTACCAGAATATAATAATGACAGGGTTCATTTCCCCCTCTGAGTAATGAAAGCCCTGGATCTCCAACAACCCCAAAGAGCTGGAATGGAGGAGGTTAAGGGAAGGGTCACCCGGGTTGTCCTAGTCTGTGATGCCACCGTTCCTGAACGCAGGCTGCAGGCCCCCAGCAGGAGCCAGAAGAGCCATCAGCACAGAACTGTCTTTGTTATTCCTTTGGGCTGAGGGTGCCAGGGCCTGCTAGATCATTCTGTGTGGCCCACCTCTCTTTGGAGAACATTTTTATCCATGTGAAAAATAGGTTAACACGAACCCCAACAGCAGTCCCCAAAGTGCGGTCCCCAGACTTAAGGAGGGTGACAAACCCACAGTGGGTGGTGGTGGGGCTTCTCCCTGCAGAAGGGGAGACAGTGTGGCTCTGTGAGCAAAGACATCTTTTCCTACATCCCCAACTTCTTGAGTTTCCAGCATTTGCCTTTTTTTTTTTTTTTCCTGAAACAGAGTCTTGCTCTGTTGCCCAAGCTGGAGTGCAGTGTCATTGACATAGCTCGCTACAACCACAAACTCCTGGGCTCAAGTGATCCTCCTGCCTCGGCCTCCCAAGTAGCTGGGAATGTAGGCTTGCACCACCACACCCAGCTTATTTTTCTAATTTTTGGAGAGATGAGGTCTCACTCTTGCTCAGGCTGGTCTCAAACTCCTGGCCTCAAGCGATCCTCCCACCTTGGCCTCCCAAAGTTCTAGGATTACATGCATAAGCCACCACACCCAGCCTCAGTTCTTTTGGATATATACTCAGAAATGAGATTGCTGGATCATATGAGAATTCTATTTTTAATTTTTTGAGGAACTGCTAGACCGTTTTTCATGGTGGCTGCACCATTTTACATTCCCACCAACAGCGCACAAAAGTTTGAATTTCCCTACATCCTCATAAATACTGGTTATTTTCTGGGGGTTGTTTGTTTGTTTTGATTTGCATTTCCCTAATGATCAGTGACGTTGAGCATCTTTGCATGCATTTGTTGACCATTTGTATGTCATCTTTGTACCTCTCATGCTTTTAAAATAAGGAGAGGGGTGGGATCCCGGGTCAGTGGCCCAGCTCCTCAGGTGGCTGCATGCCAAGCTAAGTCTGGGCTGTTGGGGCCCTTGGGGTCTTTATCTTCTTTGTTGAAGCTCTGTCCTTTGTCTCACAACCTGACTCCCTGCCTTTAGGGACCAAGCTGAGGGCAGGTGCTGGATCTACCCACTGCCCTTTCTCAGCACCTCAAACAGCTCCTGGCCCACCTACACAGCCAATAAATGAATCCGTTAGGGTGTGACCCAAGTTCTTCGGCACTTGGAGTCATAGTGCCATACTGAACGTAAACTCTCTATTCTAGAAAAGCGTCCCCATCAGTCAGCTCAGAACCTACATTTTCCTCGTTTATTCCTGTGATTGCATTCTGCAGTCCTTCCCAGCCTAGCGCTCTCTCCTCTCCTCTCCTCTCGGACCTTCTTTTTGGCACAGGATGCTCTGAGCCCGTGACGCTAGAAGAGATGCCTCCTGCAGCTCCTCTGAAGAGTCTGGTTTCATCTTGCACTTGTTGTCCCCCCTGCATTTTCGCTCAATACCATCCCCCGCCATAAGCCTTTCTTCCCGTTCTCCCAGACCAGTGACTGAGAAAAACCGTGGGAAGACCTAGCTAATTTTCTTTCATTAATGCCTATTAGGTGGGAGCTAGCAGCCAAGGTAATCTGTGAAATGTGCCCTTTCTCTCTTTTCCATCATGCACTCTAGTTTTTCTGTATTTTCTTTTTGGAGAATGAATGTCTGCTGACCCCAAACTCCCTGCTATAAAGATCCAAGGGCGTATGTGTTGGATACTCAACTCCAGGCTTAGCGATGCAGTCCAGCTAAATCCAAACTCTGCATTTGTATTCTTCTCGTGGTATTCAAGGGTTACATTTAGAGCTACTTTGCACGCACAGGAAATCTCACCCAGACTCTAAACACTTGCAAGCACATCTTTTATAGACCAGCTATAAATTACCTTCACTTAAAAACAAAATCAATGGGACCAATACCTGCCTTGTAGGGTCATCGTAAGGATTAAATAAAATCACAACTTTAAGGTACCTGGCGTGTTAGTAGGACCACAGTAAATATTTTTTATACAAAGCAAATTTTATTTGATGACTCTGAAGATAACAATACCTAAAAGGGAATAGCACGTTACGGTTTAATGGGGCCTTTCTCAAGCTCTACCTTATTTAATCTCCATAGCAATTATGTGAGGCAGTTACTGTGCCACTGGAAAGAATGCTCATTGCAAATCATCTTGAGGGTAGAGATATTTCCTTGGCAGGCAGTGTCCGCCAGTGGAATTTTAAGCTTTTTGGGCTGGTGCTCCCTCCTTTCCCAGAGCAGAACAAGGTTCATGAAATTGGATCTGAACCCGTTCTCCCATTTGCACCTGTTCGTACACATCCTGAGGAGCCTGAGTGATACCAGTACTCAAAGGCAAGTCATCATTCCAATTGCCATGTGACCCCAATGAGTTACAAACCACTACCCTAAAACCCTTTCAAAGCACGTATTCTTCTCTGTTTTTCCATTTAGGAAATCACAGCATGGGATTCATTTTAGCAAAGCAGTGTGGACACGTGATAGAGCAACAGGACTGGGATGAGCAGACGTCTCCTTGTGAGGAAACATCCCCCGGAGCTCCGAGACTCTCAGAATTATTGCGTGGAGCCTCACCTGAGTCCTTCTCGTGGCAGAAGGGCCGATGTTCGAGACCCCTGCCATCCTTACTTCCAAGGGTCTCCCTACCTCTTTTGACACAACCTGAATGAGCCTATTTTTGCAACCAGAAGAGAATGGTTTCCATTTGACAGATAAGAAAACTGAGGTTCAGATTGGTTAGGTAACAGGCATGTCCTAAAGATATGCTGATGTCAAAGGTCAGTGTGGGCTATCTCCCTGCGGGCGGCAGCACCTACAAAGGGATCATCGATGAGGGGTGCAAAGCGAGAGGCGGGTGGGGACGGCCTTACTGAGTTCCCAGGTGCGTGGTGTTCCCACCCAAGGCCAGAGCAGATCAAAACCCGAGCTCCACCCTGCGTGGAAGATCGGCACAGGCTACGGCTCCTTCCCTGACGCTGGGTGCTGGCACAAACCTGTCTCAGCCTCGTGGGCTGCCCCAGGGGCCTCCTGGTAGCCCGAGGCAGTGACAGCTGCAGCCTTCTGGTAAAATTGCTGAGGAGCAATTTGCCTGTTCCTTTCCAGTGATCAAAAGCGGGAGAAGGCCGTCCCCCAGGCAGAGACCGTGGGTGGAGGCCCAGGCGTGGCACCTCCCAGACAGGCGGAGGGCGAGAGCGCCAGCGTTTCTGTGGGTCAGAGTTTTCACTCCCCCTTCACCCGCTTTCCGACTTTAATGGCCATTTGTGGTTAAGGCACACAAATGCTGGGGATCTTTTCAGAATTATTCATTCCCTGAAACTTTCCTCCTGGGGGTTGGCAAGAATTGCTTGGTTCGACTTTCAATAATGTTCCTGACTGTAAATGCTGTGGACCAGGCTTCAGCTTGGGGTGGGCAGCTTGGGAAGTGATTAGTGTGATTTCTGACGCCGAGCCCCGTGGGTTTGCCTTGGGAGGGGCTTTCTGTCCATGGCTTCGAGCACCCCACCCCACTGGGGAGAGCTCGCTGGATGGAAGAGAAACACTCCTGTTCCCATCTGCCGTCTTTGCAAGATGTGTGTTTGTCCTAACTAATGGCTCACCTCGGGCCATCAGACATTTGTTTTTCATTCTCCTCCTTGGATTGAACCTGTTTTAGAAAACAGATTGTAAAGAATATTCCAGAAGTTCACTTTTGTTCCAATAAACCAAAAATATTCAGCTTGCAAGTGATAACCTTTAGAAGATTCAATGCCCTTGGGAAAACAAAGTTGCTGAGTCAGGCTCTGAGGCCTTTGCAGATTGAGTGGCAGCATTTTCCTTCTCATATGCCTCAGATTTCTAGGACAGAGGTAAAGGGATATGACTAAGACAGAGAACTGCTCATCACTTTTTAATTCTCAGCAATGAACACAGCTTCCATTTCCGCTGGCTAAATCGAGCCTGCCCCTGGGGAGCACACGGTGGATTGGGCTTCGAGAAGCAGCTTAATCCAGCCTCACCCCCCAAGGCAGAAGTCCAGTGCTGCTCACCCCTTCATTCCTCCTGCAGAGGCCCCCACAGTCCCCTCTGCCCCCACGTGCGAGGCACAAGTTGCCGAATGAAAGACAGGGAGGGTCTGTGAGCCGTGGACCTCTGCGCTCTGACAGGCGTGAATGAATACCTGGGGGACAGAGCTGCTCCGTCTGCATCTGCCGACCAGTCAGTTCCCTCTTGGTCGTGATATCAAGGGCAGCACAAGATAGTCACTCAGCCAAAAGGTCCAACGACCTGGAAGGAAAGACACACTGGCTTTCTGCATCCCTGGGTAAATCCCTCTTTCTGAGTATCTTAGTCCCAAATTTAAAACCAGGCTGAAATGTTGAGCACTCAGCACAAACTGTACTTGCTGTCTGGAGTCTCTTTGAAAGCCTACTCCATGCAGTTTATTTCATTTATGGTGAAGTGAAGGCGAGATGAGGGCTGTTCATGCTCCATTGTCTTGGTGTAAATATGAATAACACTCCCAAAGTGTCCCAGTGTAGGTGATAAATTATGTGGTTCCTCTAAGAAATGAGGTAGGAAAGAAACCACAGGGTTTCTAAACCACCTTGCAGGAAGAAGTAAACACTCATTTGCCAACCTTTGCATCATTACCACCATCACCATCATCATCACCATCATCACCACATCATCACCATTACCATCATCACCATCCACCATCATTAGCACCACCATCACCATAATCGCCATCACCATCATCACCATCATCACCAGCATCACCAACCATCATCACCATTACCATCATCACCATCCACCATCATTAGCACCACCATCACCACTATCACCATTATCATTCTCACCATTGCTACCATCATTATCACCACCATCACCATCATCATCACCACCATCACCATAATCGCCATCACCATCATCACCATCACCATCATCATTAGCATCATCATAATTACTACCATTACCATCATAATCATCACCATCATCACCACCATCATAAATATCATAATCATCACCATCATCACCATCATCACTGTCATCACCAACATCACCAACCATCATCACCACCATCACCAACCATCATCACTGTCATCACCAGCATCACCAACCATCATCACTGTCATCACCAGCATCACCAACCATCATCACCAGCATCACCAACATCACCAACCTTCATCACCAACCATCATCACCACCTTCACCAGCATCACCAACCATCATCACCAGCATCACCAACATCACCAACCATCATCACCACCATCACCAACCATCATCACTGTCATCACCAGCATCACCAACCATCATCACCATCATCATCATCATCATCATCACCACCATCACCAGCCTCACCAACCATCCTCACCATCATCATCATCATCACCATTACCATCATCACCAGCATCAGCATCACGACCATCATGGTCATCATCACTGATACCCCTTTATATTCATGCCAATTTGAAAGTGTTATTCAAAATTCTAATCTAATTTTATCCTTACAACACCCTGTAGGCCATATAGCAGGAGTAATTATGCCATTTAACAGGAGGGGAGGCTAAAACCCAGAGAGGAGAAGATACACACCTCTCCCACCTGTGTTCCATGATGGGGAGTGTGCATATCACACCACCCCAGGCCACCAGGCATCCCAGGCTCAGGCAGCCACCAGGAGAGAGCCGCTGTACCTTTGGAATCCTGAGGGCTGCATGGCACCTGCTGTGTCCTGCAAAGGGGCTCTTAATGGCCCTGAGCCACTGCAGGGACCTCGGAGCCAGGAACGCAGGCTCAGCAGGGTGACAGTGGGAACACACCTGTCCCCCCATCCATCAGCCTGGCAGCGGATATGTTCTGTGTGCACACGGGCCCTCACGTGGACTCCCAGAGGTGCGTGGCAGGGGGAGAGGAGCACGAGCAGAAAGGAGCCAACCCCAGGGCCATTGGCAGCCCACGCCTCCCTCTCTACTGATTCGTAAGACGGTAAAGGAGTGGTTTCTATCTTAATTCATCTTTGTAACCCTACAAACTAGCAGAGCATCGATGCTTAATATATTTGTAGAGAATAAATGGGTGAACGAGAGAGACAGGCATTGTGGACCTCTTGACGGAAAATCAATCCGTCAATTAATCGTTGCATTGGGCCCTGCACTGCACCGGGCCCCGTGAAGATCACCCAGAAATAGATGGCACGGCCCATTAATTCAGTCATTTGCTCAATAAACAATTTATCGAGTGCCTTTTCTGCGCCAAGGGCTCCCTTGACTGCTGGAGGTTACAAAGCTGCACTGCTCCGGACACTCGGATTAGCAATCCAGAAGCACAGATAAAACCGGACAGAGTCCAGTCGCACACTGACCTGTGGCGTCCTGACGGCCAGGCTGCAATTAGACTTAAGAAAAGGAGAAATCGAGGCAGGCGAGAGAGACTGGCAGAGGCTGCAGGAAAAGGCGAACCCAGTCCTGCACTGTCCAGGGTGGGGTGCGGGTGGGGGTGCAGGGAATGGTGTGGAGGTCACACGAGTTGTGGGATGGGCTGAGGAGGTCGGGAGGGAAGCTCAAGTTTAATTTTCCTGGGAACAAGTCTCGGGAAATCACAGGAAATAAGGAGAGGGAGTATGTGGGGTCTGCCGATCAGGGGTTGGCGAACTTTTCCCGTGAAGGACCAGGTAGTGAGTGTCTCTGGCTTGGCCTACCTGAGGCTCCGCTGCAGCTACTCACTCTGCCGTGCTAGTGTGGAAGCAGCCGTAGGAAGACAGGAAGGGATGAGTGTGGCCACGTTCCAATACAACTTTATTTCTGGACATCGAAATTTGAATTTCATAGGATGATCACGTATTACAAAACATTATTCTTCTTCTGATGTTTTCCCCAACCAGTTAGAGATGTAAAGACCGTCTGTGGCTCGTGGGCCTTACAGAAAGGGACAGGTGGACGCAGTGTGCCGGCCTCGCGTGCACACGTGTTTCTCAGGCACAACGTGAGATGCAGGTGCTGACTCAGCAGGTCGGGGGGTGGGGGATGGGGCTGAGACTCTGAATTCCCCATGAGCTCTCAGGTGATGCCGGCACAACAGATCCTCAGACCACACTTCAGCACCGCAGGTGCAGCACCAGGAAAGAGCAGCAGAAGCATTGGAGTTAGAGACCCCAAGTCGCCCAGCTCCACCGTGTGCAGAGTGCAGAGAGCCACGTGTGAAGGGAGAGCAGCTGGGTGGGGGGTGGCCGGCGGTGGGATTCCAGGAGAGATTGTGCCAACACATCTTGCCCACCTGCTGTGCTGGGGAGGGGCGGCCCTCACACCAGCCCTGAGTACGAATTGGAACGTTCGGCAAGGAGGTCAAGCACCAGGCCACCAGTGTTTCCAGGTAGCGTTGCCAAGGCACTGACATGTGCCGGTAACCAAAATGTGGCACCTTTTCCTGATTTGCATGTGTTGCTCTAACATGGATGATACTGGGGCTTAGTATGCAAAGAGGCAACTCTTCTTCATAGCAAACGCAGGTGAAAATGTGACACATGTCACCTGGGACCCACGTCCCCAGTCTCTGTGCAAGAGCAGAGAGCACGGTGGGGCGAGCGGCTCTGCTGGGGCTGGGGAGGAAGCAAACTGAAGTCCGTGGGCAGGAGCCAACCTCCCATTGACTCTTTCCGGGGACCCCTGAAACGTGACAGATGGCAGCCCGGGCCTGACGGCCAGACTGCAGGCCTCTCCCACGTGTGCACTCGATGTTCTCATGCATGTATGCATGTTGGAGACAGAGCCCAAAACACGCTGCCTCAACAACAGCTTAATATATTTAATATAGATTTAGTAATAATTAAAACACGAAATAAAGCAAATACTTGCAATAGCTTGGAAACCAGCTCGTTGCTATGTGCAAAACATGCCCAAATAATGCCTTTGTTTTTTAAAATAGTATAAATAACAAATGTTTTTGTAGAAGACTAAAAACACAGATAAGCCAAAAGAGGAGACAGGTCCCCAGGGCCCAGCGGCTCATCCCGAAGACCTGTCCCCCGGGGCTGCTGCCGCCCCTTGAGAGGACCCCACACCTGCTCCTCCTGACAAACCCCTCCCACCTCTCCTGGGCTCCACCACCCATCGCCCCTGGGTGGCCTTCGTGTGACTGGCCTGTGCAGAGTGTCTGGACAGTCTGGACTTTAGCTTTGCGTAGACTCTGGTCACAACAGCACATTTCTCTTGTCTTTTTGTAACTTGTCCTGATCTCCCAGGGGAACCGTTTCTTTTGGCCTCTCTGCTTGAGAACATCCAGGAAAACCAGCCTCTCTCGGTGGTGCCTCTATTCTCTCCCGTGCCGGAGGCTGGGCCCTGGCTGGCCCCCCGCCAGGCTTCACGGAAGGCCCTGCACAAGGCCTTGCCGGGGTGGAGATGCCTGGTTTTGAGAGCTCTGTTCGGTGCCCAGTCTAGCAATTCTCCATTCTCTCATTCACAAATAATCTAGCAATGGGGGATGCACTTGGACAACAGGCTCCCCTTTAAAATGCTAGTATCCCTGGAAGAGTTATGCCCAGATGTCAGTTATTTTACTCAAATATCCAAAGGTCAAGGGGGCCCAGGGACCCGCTCTGATGGGGGCAGGAAGGAAGCCCTGAGCAGAATGGGCGTTCTGGAAAGGTGGAGCAGTTCCAGGGCATGGAGCCGCGGGAGAAGGGAGACGGGAGGAGGAAGGGCGAGCAGAGAAGGGGAGGGCGCGGGTGCCACAGTCATCACTGTGCCGAGGGCGGTGGCAGCTCCAGGGCAGCAGTGGGCTCTCGTCTGGGCCTTCCCAGGCGGCTGCAATTCAGGCTGGGCGAGGCTGGCATCGGAATGCCCTACTGTGGCACGAGCGTCCCAACGCCCAGCGTCCCACCCCTGTTCTCTCCCATTTTCACACCCTGCGGTGGAATCCTTTCCTCAGTGCCGGCCCCGCTTGTGCGGGTTCTTGTGCCCAGAGGCCCCTGTCCCTGGAGACTTGGACCGTGGTGAACGCAGGGTCCCCCAGGCTCGCCCCCCAGTGTTTGTGTGGGTGTGGTTGGAGATGCTCATAAATTAACATCTGGAGGGAAAATGTCATTCCGGGGTGTCTTTGGGATCCAGACTTAGACTCAACACAGGGTTGCTGAGCGCTCACACTGTGTGAGGCGCTCGTTCTCTGCCCCCCACGTTTTCTCTGTCACTCCCTCTCCTGCTCAGCCCCTCAGCATCTCCTCCTCTGGGCACGGACCGAAGTGTCACTCAAGCCGCAAGCTGTCCATAGAGAAGGAAGTTCTTTCACGTGCTCCCTGTTGCCAAGGCAACCACTTCCTCAGGATCCAAAACATTAATACCTCTCTCCCTTGCATTTGTTTTCTGGTCAGATTTTTTCCTGTAGTGACATCTAGTGACCAACCACAGGGACAAAAACCCAATGACTTGTGACAGGCCTTGACGACAACATTACAGCCAGAAAGTAGACACAGACGTGGCCTCCAGCTGGGACATCCCACCACGAGCACCGCCCGTCCCCACCGCCCCCCAGCCCCCGACCTGCCCGGGGCACCTGCCTCTCTGAGTGCTAAGGCGGCACCTTAGGCATTTTAATGTGTTCAGTGACCGTTTCAGGTCGTCACTCTGACCACACTAGCATTTTCGAAGGTGCTCCTGCACCTGCTAAGCTCGTGATGGCAATCTTTGCACTGTCCAGGTGTGAATTTTTATTTGTGACCCATTCCAGGTCGGCTTTCTTCTGACATCCAGCGGGAATCCACACTTCTTCCCGCTGTCTGTCACTGCCGCTACAGGGGGCCCAGGGATCCGAACACCGAGCTAATAGTGCCAGGACAAGCAGTCACGGAACCAAGTGATTGATGTCACCCTTTGTTAATCAGCCCCCCAGTGACTTGAGTAGGGACATGTGGGGGAAATGACACAGACAGAATCTTCCCCGGCAGGCCAGGCCCCCCAGCCCCAGGAGGAGCAGCACTGTCACTCCTCATGGGGACCCAGGGGGACAGACGGCCAGCCCAGGATCAATGCAGGACCTGGGCAGTCTCTTGGTCCTAACGCTGCTGGGGACATCGTGGGTCCCTTTGCCCAGGTCAGCCTGGTTTCCAACGTTGTCCACCGAGTGGCAGATCCCACCAGCGGCCATAATCCTTTGTGCCTCCTGGCACTCTCACCTTTGCAAGGTGACTTCAAAGCTTGTCTATCAAGAAGTGGAGTCACTGTTGCGTTGAGAACTGTGCTAAGCACGGGGTGTGCAACAGCAAACAGGCCAGCAAGAGGAAGACGGGGGGAAAGAGGATCCCAGGCACAGGGACGTGAGCGGGAAGGGCAGAAGGGAGCAAGCGCTCAGAAGAAAGGGCAGGGGGAAGGCGAGGCTGCAATCGAAAGCAGCGAAGGGTCTAAGTGGGGAGTGACACGTGCCAACCCGGGTGTAGAACACCCGTCTGGCTGCTGCGTAGACTGCACTGTGGGCGGGGAGATGCTCAGGAGCTCTTTGCTGCGGTCCAGGTGAGTGAGTGGTGCCTGGGGATAGATCGGGGTCGGCAGAGACGGGAGAGCAGAGGGAACCCAGTCACTGCGGAGGCAGGGCCGGTGGGGACGCAGTGGGGACACGCAGGGGGAACTCGCAGGGACGCAGCACTGGACGGTTCGGTGGGTGTAGTGGGGACGTCACGGGGTTGAGCAAACTGGTGGGGGTGGTGCAGTTTGCTGAGATGGGGATGACAGGGAGGAGCAGGGAGGATGCAGGAAACGACAACGACCTACTGTGCCGAGCCAGAGGGGCCTGTGGAACATCCGAATGGAATATCAGGTTGTCGATTGAATATATGATCTTAGAACTCAGAGGAAAGGAAAGGACCAGAGACACAAATCTGGGAGTCATTAGCATGTAAGTGGTATTTAAAGCCACGTGCAAGTTCTTGAATTAACTTATTCACGTGGTTTCAATTTGTGCTCATTCAGATATAGTGACCCAGGCAGGGGACAGACTGCTTGCTCCAAGTAGGACGATGACTGTGGCTGGCTGAATAATGGTCCCCAAAGATACCAGGTCCTAATCCCTGGAATCTGTGACTATTACCTTATATGGCAAAGACTTTGTGGATGTGATTAAGGATTTTGGGATGGGGAGCTTATTCTAGCTTAGCCTGGTGGGGCCTAAATGCTATCACAAGTGTCCTTATAAGACTGTGCTCGAGGGAGTCTTGACTACAGACAGAAGAGGAGAAGGCCACATGACCCTGGAGGCAGAGATTGGAGCAATGTGACCATGAGCCAGGGGACCCCCTCAGCCCCCAGCAGCGGGACGAGGAGCTCCCCAGGGACAGCGGCTGTGCTGACACCTCGACTGCAGCCTGGTGGTAGTGGTTTTGGACTTCTGACCCCAGAACTGTGAGAGAATGAATGTTTTTAAGCTAGTAAATGTGTGGTGATTTGTTACAGCAGCCATAGGAAGCCAACACAGTGAAGGAACTGTTTACAAAGGCTCGGGGAGAGGCCGGGCCCCACGCAGCCTGGGGCTACTGACCACATCCCAGGCCCTGTGCGGGGATCCAGGGCAGCTGCCAGAGCTCGGAGGAAGAGGGGGCAGACGGAGCAGGTGAGAAGACTGCACCCTCCAGCTGGGGCCACAGCCAGCCTGTGGGGACCTGCAGGGAGGGTGCCGGGGGATAGAGACCCCAGCCTCGCCCACCCCATGCAGAGGTGCCCCACTGTCCAACCTCCAAGCTTGAGGCCAGGGGGAAGCCACTGTGCCGGCAGCTCCTGGGGCCCAGACGGACAGCGGGTCTGCTGGTCTGTCTGCACGCTGAGGTCCTGTCTCCCAACGCGGCAACCATGCTGACAGTCGTATTAAATGGGTCAACGTGTGCAAGGCCCTGACAGGTCGCAGGTGCTCAGTAAATGTCAAATAATAAGAGACGGATGACAGAAGCCGTGAATCATAAATCCCATGGACACATTTGGAGCTCAGCGTAGTACAAGGAAGGTCAGATCGTGAATTGGATGCTCCAGGTCGAAGGGCATGAGGAGCTACTTTCTACGCATTTGAAGCATTTATACGGGAGGTTTTATTTTGAAATTATTGGACAATATCCATCCTTTAAAAAATTGCCAATCCATATAATTCATGTTATTTCTATTTACTTTTTTATTAGGGAATTAGGGTTTTTTTTTAATAACATGTAATATACTCTCAAATGCTACCAAGAGGCCTGTGAAACACAAACACAAGTGCAGCCTATTCAGTTGTTCCTACGGCACCCTGGGTTGCACCACCCATCCTTTCTTCTCGTGACCTCATCCACTTGGAGACTCAGCACCAGTCAGCAGGTGTGTGCCACTGAAGTCCCCTTCCACTCCAAGCTCTACCCCCTCTATTTTCTATGATAATGCGGTCACTTCAGCATGCTGTGACTTTGGTGACATCGCCACAGACACAGGAATGCACCGTGTGACCTCCAGCCCTCACTGGCCACCCTCCACTCTCCACTCGCAGCCTTTGGCAACCTCACACTCCCACCACTTCAAAGGCCCAAGTGACCACGTGGCTGGGCACAGACCTCTGGGGAGTGTTGATTTCATGGTGTGCAGGTCCCTCACTCTGGCTCAGGGGAGCTGACCACGCACTTTTGTCCCCAGCTCTGCACTCAGGGAACACCCGTGGGGAGTTTGAAACAGCCAAGGTGGGGTGTTTACACCTTGGAAAGTGGCAGACACTACAGGGTGTTTTGTCCCCTCTGGAGAGCAGCTGTTGATCATTTGCCAGTTACCACGGAAGTGTGGCTCTGCCCTCAGCACCACCTGGTCCACTGCAAGTGCTGGCCACGGTCCTGCTGGTGGTTGGCCTGCCTGCCCAAGTGCCCCCAGAATAATACTGGTGACCACAACGCTGTCGTCTCATTACCTGCTCAGACTCATGCTCTGCCGGGGCTTTGTGTTCTATCCTCTCCCACCTTCCCAGGGAACTCACCTGTGCTCCAAGCCTGGGGAGTGTAACAAGATCCCGCCAGGTGGCACCTGCTCCTGCACCAGGTGGAACAGCTCCTCTGCTGAAGGTCGTGCATCTGTGTCTGCACATAGTGACACACATAGCCCTTGTGATGGGCAATTCAAACTACTGAATAGATAAAATAAGTCAAGATCCAAGTACTGTTGATCAATGATGCTGAAACCATAATTCTCTGCTCAGGTTGATGTGCACACAAAACCAGATATTACCCAGGACACTAAACGTCTTCCCATGGAACAGGGCAACTCATCACAGGAAGCCCCTGCTAGGCTTCCAATGCAGGAGAAATAAAGGTAAGCGGCAAAAAGACAAGAAATGGGGTGGCCAAAAGGTCTCCTAGAGCACAGACTCCGGGTGGTGCGGTTATATATGTGTGTGTTTGTGTGTGAGGGTGTGTGTGTGTGTGCATATTTGTGTATGTGAGTTTTGGTGATGGTAGGGTAATGCATCTGTTTCCTCCCTCGTGCCTTGGTGACAGCTGCTCCCTGGAGCGCTGTGACAATGAGGGTCCGGAAACAGCATCGGAGGAAAGTGCATGGCGCGGGCACAGATGAGGGAGCCAGCGGGCGAGTGGCACATCCCGCTGCAAAGGAGGGAGGCGGGTTTGTGGGGAGTTAAGCCCCCGCTGCCTGACCCCTGGTGGGCTAGCCCCAGAGGGCCTGCATCACATGCACAGCTACTGACTTTCATTGTGGCTACTACTGATGAATTTGCAAATTGTACCAACTTGGGGACTTAAATTGGTCGGTTGGATTTAAGACCAAAACTGGATTTAGACCTCTAATCAGTGAAAAGAGATCTTCTAGCTCTTTAATTGGGAATTTAAAATAGTTTATGTAAGAAAATAAAACCTTCCACAAATTCATTTGGAATCTTTTCACCAATTACTCTCCTGTTGCGGAATTTCTATCCTGGTCTCGGGTAAGTGCATCCCCGGGAGTCAGGGAAACCAGCTCTCTTGGTTTGCTTCTGTACAAGCGCACACGGAGAGCTCTCGATGCAGACACTCCAGAGACCGGGGAGAAAACAATAAGCACAGATCTGTGTGTTAGAACCAAGGCCCACTTCACTCTGTGGGAAACACACAGAACAAACAGCTCCCAGGAGCACTCGTCCTAGAGCACTCCAGAGCTTGTAACCAAAACAGCAGGATTCTGCCCGGGAACAGTGCAGAAATGAGACACGGGTGTCAGACGCTTGCCACTTGCCACAGAGCACTTGCCACTCAGCCCCAAAGGGCTGTACAGGACAAAGCGGAACTGTTGAGCATAAATGTTTAAGAAAATGCCTGAATCTCAGGCCTTTGGGTCCCGCTGAGAGCCACTCAGTGGCACGCTGGCTTTTACCAGCTCCTGAGACCTGACGGTGTCAGTTTTAGGAAATTGGCAAGTTAGTTGTTACATATAACCATCATTAAAAATGAAAATATATAGACTTAGAAATAGATTGTATTAAAAATACAGTAATAAATACTCAAAAATACATCACTTCTTGCTTATTTTACGATTACCAGTGCTCCTGGGACTATTCTCATCCGTGTGTCTGCGTGTGGGGAATCCTGCATAAGATGACCAGGGTGCACCTTTCCCAGCTCCCAGGTCAGTGCTGTCATGTTGGTAGCTTGAAACTGGCCAGGGTGGAAGTGTTTACACTAGAGAAGTAGGCAAACGCTCATCAGGGCTCCAAGAAGGTGGTTGGTTAACGTTCACCAGCAAACCACTGTACTTGACCACACACACACACACACACACACACACACTTGACTGCACAGAGCGGAGTGAGAGAACGGACAGAGTGTCATGTTCCCTGTAGCCCACGCAGGGGGAAAAGTGCCGTAGACAGAAGCAGGGGCAAGTTATGCGTGAGAAAGCACACACACACACACACACACACACGCACACATACACACATAGACACACACACACATGCACACCTTCCTCTGGAGGGAGAAGCTCTCTGACATGGCCGGCTGGCACTGGGCTCCCTCCCATTTCTTGTGTCACATGCACACTGGGCAGTCCCCGCACCTGCCCTTCCTGGCCGCAAGGCAAGAGCAGCACAGAAGACAGCAGACGGCCTCCTGGGAGTAGCCATCACAGAAGATCCTTCCTCCCCAGAACTTGCAGCCCTCCGTCCGCGGTGAGCTCAGCCTGGCAGGCGCTCCGCCAGGCAGTGCAGACCTAGGATGGTGGGGGCAGGAGCCAAGGAGGTGACATGTGAGCTGCAGCAGGAGCAGGTGTGCCTTGTGGGGTGGCACTCAGGGACGGCCTTTCCAGTGGGGTCCTGGGGCCTGGAGACCAGCCTGCATGCTGAGCAAGGACTATTTTAGTGGCTGATGGTGACACATCAGACTGAGCAGAAATCGGTGACAGTAGTAATCCTCTGGAATGAAATGGGATGGAGCTTTGAGCTTAGTAGGAATCCGCTTCAAATCCTGAGGTTTTAGGAACATGTGAGAGCAGAGTCCAGGGAGGTACCAGCAGGTACTCTTGGAGTGACACGCCCAGAGCCTGCAAGGCAACTGTAGGGTGGAGTCAGAAAGGGAGTGAACTAAAGTGCCAAGGCTGAAAAGAGCAGCGGTATCTGTCTAATCTAAACTGCAGACGGACTGCGCCCTGGCATCTCCTCCTGCAGATGCACCCGCACAGACATGCAATGGTGAGACATGATCACAACCTACTACACATGACCCTCGACTGGGGCCAGTATATCCGCATAAAGGAAACTCTGCGATTGTTGAAATAATGTTGATTTGTAACTCGAAGCTTGGGGAAATATCTATAACACAGTTTTAACAGCATAGAGAAAGAATACAAGAAAGCAAGAGAGCGAGAGAGTGAGAGAGCAGGTTTATATGCATAGAAGATGTCTGGAATGAAAAACTGCAAACTGGTAACAGTGGCTGTCTTTGGGATGTAAGACTGGGAAGATGCACTTTCATATTTATTTAATACACTTCTGCATTGTACTATAATATCTTTATAGCTTTTTAAAAAATTACTGAGCGAGAAATGATA